>APFE030903019.1:35088-56478 GCA_000404065.3 Pinus taeda | reverse complement strand
TCTTCGCTTCATGGACTATAGGCTGGTGAGTCCTTTGGCAATCACTGAGGGTCCAGAGAGAGGTCTTTTTGTTCATACGCTTATGGAACCAGGAACACACATTCAAAATCTTGAAGTGCTTGGCAACAAGTAGCAGGAGCATCCTAAACTTATTCATGTTGGGGGTTCCTGTAAGGCCGATAAAGATATACTTCGACATATTAACAAGTGGCAAATAGTTTTGTCAATCACGGCAAAGGAGTATTGAGAAATTACAAAGTACAAACTATAAGGATGACTGTCTCAGTAAGTTAGTTTCAATGCAACTGTTTATGTAGGGAAGTGTCACGCTAAGTATGTATTGCCGCTAAGTGTCACGCTAAGTATGTATTTCTTCAAAACCCAACGGAACACCCATGCTCCAACTGCAGGAGGCATGAATCCACCTAATTTGGCCTTACACTAAACCGTTTGTCATTTTGTTAGAAATCAAGCGAGAAGTAACGGACTTAGCGTGAAGTCTGCACAGAAGCAATGACAAAGATATTGGTGGGTGAGTTTATCTATTCACACTAGCGATCCTCCAGAGAACAGGAAGGTGATCAAATTGTGATTTCCACAAGGCCTTTCAAGAATGGACAGGAGTCGACCAGAGCGAATAATTAGTGAAAAACAAACTTCAAACTTGAAGAAAAACAAAGCCAACTTACCCTGATTCAAAAGCCGGCTATAGATGTGCAGAACCGCATAAAGGGGCTTAATTTCTCGCGCTTAGCCTACCGACTGTTGTTGCTGCTGTTCAAATCCAAGAAACCAAGATTGGTGAATTACGATCAAAAAAACCTATTTCAAAACAATTTTATAACCAGGTAGCGGGAGCCATATACACATGAAAACAGCGGAATTCACCTATTTCAAAACAAGAATTCACCTATTTCAAAACAATTTTATAAACATGGAGTGGGAGCCATATACACATGAAAACAGCGGAATTCTGAATCCGTGAAAACATGGAGCCCTATTCATGAAAACAGCGGCTGAATCCGTGAAAACATGGAGCCCTCCATTTGGTAAAAATTAAGGTCCGCCCTCCATTTCAAAACAAATTTAACCTTTTTAGACCAAATTTATCTTCACAATTTCACTACTAGACTAGAAAAAACCAAACAGTAAATCAGAAATAGTGATTTTGATCTCCCAAAACCAGGAGCAAAGATCAAAATGGGGGCGATTTTAAGAAAATCCGATTTCGTAAATATCAAAATGGGGCGATTTTAAGAAAATCTCATTTCGGTTAGTGTATCTGCCTTGGGAGAAAATAAAAAAAATAAATTAATTTTTAAATAAAATGAAGGCTAATTATATAAAAAAGTTATTATATTTTAATTAAAAATTCGCCCCATTAAAATATAAAAAACCTTAAATTTCGCCTTTGGGCGATTATTCGCCCCTAAAATTACCCCTGCACATATTCCAAGCTGAATGTTGGGCGAAACATCCTAGTGTGGGTGTTCATTTGGTTTATTATTGCTATGGAAATTGGCAAAGGCAATGGCTAAGGCTTTGGAAAGGAAAAGTGATATTTATTGACATTTATTTATCAAAATAATGGAAATTAGGAGAAAATGAAGGTGAAAGGTCACAGGTTGCATGCGAGGAGGAGAATGATGGAAAATGAAGAAAATAGAGGCCTCATTAATAAAAAGGCCTTTGAGGATCAATTCATGACTTTTGACCGGTTCAGTTTTGGAGCTCTCGTTCCATTCTCTCTCTCTCTCATAATCTTA
The DNA here is from genome assembly GCA_000404065.3 of Pinus taeda. NCBI lineage: Eukaryota > Viridiplantae > Streptophyta > Pinopsida > Pinales > Pinaceae > Pinus > Pinus taeda. The sequence goes on along the minus strand of APFE030903019.1, from coordinate 54,712 downwards.
GACACTTAGATTTTTCTTGGAGCACACTAGGAGGGGTGTGGCATATTTGGGATTTGGAGCAAGAAGGAAAAGAAAGAGCTTGAAAGTGCAAGAGAACACCGAGATCAGCAACTACAATGGGTTTTTCTTGCATACAGAGTCGCATGTATGATTTCCTTACTAGTTTTAACATGCATGGCATATACATGTGGTTTCTTGGTCATGACTTGTCATTGGTATGGAGGATTTCCTAGATTGATAGTGGTTTTTCCTAGCCTTCCCATTTCCTGGATATCCATGGTGTTGTGGGAGTCTTTCCCCTTGTTTTCTAGTTGGTTCTCATGTTCCTTTGGTTGTGGGTTGAGTTATTAATTCATGGAGCCTTGGTTAGACAAACGCTTTGGAGCCCTGTAACAGCTTGGGTTGAGTTATTAGTCCCAGAGCCTTGGTTGGACAAACGCTTTGGGGCCCTTGGTGGGTTGAGTTATTAGTCTTGGAGGCTTGGTTGGAAAAATGCTCTGGAGCTCAGCAGCAGTTGTGGGTTGAGTTACTAGTCTTGGAGCCTTAGTTGTAACAAATGCTCTGGAGCCATGGAAAACTTAGGTAGAGATCAATCTCGTGATGGATAGTGATGTCCGATCATGAGGTGCAATCACTGGTTGAGGGTTGAGGTGGTTTGGCCTCTAGAAGCCCTGGTTTGTTTTTGATGGATTTTTACTATGAGAACCCACATACATACTTGGAATATGGCACGAGGGTGATTAACTGAAGAGAGACTTGGTTCAGCCGATCTATGGTCGGGTGGAATGTGGAAATCTGAACCTGGTTGGCTTTTGCATTCATCAATAAAATCTCTCTTTCTCCTTGGTATTTTATGGGTAAATATACTTGTTTATATGTGGCTTATATGGTTGTTATATCTTCGATATTTCTGTTGGTTATATGCTGGTTATGAATGAGTTTTATGACAATAATAATGTATGGGCCACATCATGTTTTGATTAATCACTTAAAATACAATGAATATATGGGTTAATCGATGGTATTGTAGTTACTGTGATGAGGCATCAATGCTTCTTAGTGAATCTCATATAAGTATGAGACCCCTATGCTCAGATTTGTTGTTTAAACCCGTAGAATGCATATTTGTGACATGTTTGATGAAATGTCTGTCACGGACATTAGAGGTCCAATCAAGTCCTTGTTCATGTATTTGCATTTGTATCATTTTTTTGATGTTACTTTTCATCTCTGGAAGTTTCATGGAGTTATGGGCAGTGGCCTGAGTCTTGGCCTTGAAAAAGTGGCACAAAATTCGAATTCACTAGCACAAAACAACTTGGAAAAGTTCCAAGTCGCACGCATGCCTTACTGTGGGAGTGACTGGAGGGTCCCAGTCGCATGCATACCCATGTCAAGGGAGCGACTGAGGCTTTAAGGAAGAAAAATGTCAATTTGTCTTAGGGGATGGTCACTTGGATGGGTTGGATGGCTCCTAGGGGTTCGGTTGCATGTGTAAAAGGTCAGGTTGTCTATGTTATGTTGGTTCCACTTCGTTAACTATTACATGGGGAGTTGAATCATATCATAGTAACTCTTCGTCACATGTTTAAACCATTTGGCCAGTTACTTATGTAGATGTGGGAGGATGGGTTACATCTGTGTTCATTTTCCGCAAATCAAACCTGCAGTGATCCTCTCTACAAAGGGAGAAATAAGCCTTTATTCAGCATTGGTTAGCCCTTTGCCCTTGATTTCAATGGGGGAAAGTAGCTTGGTGTTTGGAGAAGAATGCTTGGAGAGAAGGTTGGTATGTCTGCAGATGTGTTTACAAGTATCTACAAAGGTATATACAAGCGATGGTAACCAAACACTAAAGTGGTTTCCATCAAGTCCAAAGGGGGAGATTGTTGATATTATGACTAATGTGTTGTCCTTGATGACAACCTACTTGATAAAGATGTCAACATGATGGTTATGTAGTGTGACTAAGAGAATGGACAAAGGAATATCAGTTCATAGACAAAGAGGTGATAAAGGTGAAGTTTAGGAAAATATACGCGTGTCCTGTGAAGAAAAGATGCATACATACACAGGTATGATGAATAAGAGTTGCATACAATTCTCTCACCATGGTATTATGAATACCAAGGGTCTTTACCATGGTATTGGTCCATAATAATGGGTGGGACAACGAATATTTGATACCGTCAAAGACTACCATCGACATTACTAAGGGATTGGCCTATAATATTGGCTAAGGCTCATACTATATAAGGAGATGGAGATCAAAGTGTTAAGGGTGCATATGATGGATTATTTATGAATGAATTGATCTAAATTAGGTGTGAACTAGGGAGCATGGAGATGAATCAGATATGTTAGATATGAAATGAAAACATATTAGATAATTTGTTTAGGGTGTTATCCTCCACAATATCCCAACGCTGAGAAGGGAGATTGAAGGAGGTAACCTCAAACCACTTAGGGTTCAACAACCACCCTGTTAAACCAGAGAGGGATCTGTCTATGATCACAGCCAATGAATTGACTGGAAGAAGAATAGATTTTAGGCTAGATATGTTAGGCTCAGATATGATTTTGAATTTTTTAGGGTTGTGCTGGATCAAGAGGGAAAATCAGGGAACTAGGTCAAAAAATCAAAGGGTTCAGCTACAAGAGATATAAAGGAGTAGGGTATTTGTGTCTTTGTGATACTATTAGCGTTTTGTCGATGTAGTGTAGGATGAAAAAGCAAAGATCAAAATGAGCATGGTAAGCATGAATTCATTTATCAGAAGACAAGTGACACAAACACGAAATTCCTAACAAAACATAGCTTAAAAATAAGAATTGTGTTTATAACCTTAAAGGAAAATCACTGAAAAACATAGGCATGGAAAGAGAATGGAAATATAATTGAAGTAAAATTATAACATAGAGAAAACATGATCACAAACTCACAACACAAGAATTCATTAATAATAGTTGCAATTGTCCTTTGAATTTTTGCAAAAGTGATGAGGTACGAGGTCTAAGAGTTCAACTCACTGATGTCCAACACGTTCTATGACTGAAAGATAGATACATATAGAATAAAACCATCTTCCCCTCTCTCAGGGTCAAATCCTTTAGTTTAGGAATTAATTACATGAGGTGTTCAAACAAAACCCTAATGTCTAGGAAGGTTAAAACAAATCCTCCATTTAAACTTTGACTTGTCTGCCCTCATAAATAAGGCCTAAATTTACATGAAAACAACATAACAAGCTTACTTACCCTTAATTACATCAAGGAAAAGTAATTACATCATAAAAACTTGAATCTGGTTGATAAAAGTGAGAAATAGTAGTTTCAGGCAAAAGTGCAATGAATTCAGTCAAAAGCGCAACATGTTAGGAGAAAGCACAACGAAATTGGTAGAATTGATTTTTGGAGGCCTTCCCAAGGTCCAAATCAAGATCTTGATGGCTCATTGGAAATTTGTGGATGTCTTCTATATGATGGAATATTCAAGAACTGAAAAAATGTTTCCCCTAGCCCTCCAAAACTTCATTCTCCCAGAGGTACTCCCAAAACGCAGCGAGCTCTTCAAAAAGAGGGCAGAGAGATTATTTTTAGGTAGTTTTTAGCCTTTTCCACCTACCAAAACTTGCTGAAATTTTGCTCCCAAAGGCTAGAAGTGATGTACAAGTGATGAGGAATCTAAATATGCAAACCAAATGTCATTTGGAGCTCCCCATCAAAAGCGCAGCGTCGGCCATGCTGTGTTTTTGACCTAGTGATTGTTTCAAAAATTGCCAAAAATTATGGGTTTTCTACAAAAATAGGGCTTAAATAAGGAGCCATATATCTGTAATCGTAACATTTTTAACAAAAATGAGATATTTTTTGTTCTTTGGTATGTTATGAACAAAAACGTCCTCCAATTTTCAAAAATACTTTCCCATTTGTTTAAAATCCAAGTTTGAAATTTATCACTAAAAATTGCAAAAGCAGAGCGTGCTTACAACAAAAGCGCAACAAAAAGTTTGGAGAGTGATTTGGAGGCCTTCCTAGAGGCATTTTGGGCTGCAAGTTTTATGGTTGGAAAACTAAGGATTTCTACAGCACAATAGAGTCATCAAGCACTGCAAACACCTACTCCAAGGCACCTAAAAATTCAATCTCCCAAGACTACTCTAGAAATGCAGCAACTCTTCTGTAGTAATTGTATTTTAGGAATTCTCCCAAGTCATAATACCTATTCATAAACTGAAGGATGTTTTTGTTCCTTGGCCTATCATTGAAAAAAACCTTTTTCACTTTTGTAAAATTCATCTCCATCTGGTTAGAAACATATTTTGAAGCAAAACTATCCCTATGTGCAACAAATGATTTGTCAATGTCCCTTTGACCTAGTGGAGGCGATGGCTCACTCTCTTTCTCTTTCTGCCTCTTGAGACCTATTTTCCTTGGCCTCCTTTATGCTTCCTATGCTCAGTAGCCTCATAATCCATAGAAAACCCTAACTCAATGGGAAGGGAAATTGGGGTTTGGTGTAGGAAAAAAAAGGGAATTTGGGAGTATCTGAAATTGAGGGAGATGAAGGGGTTTTAGGGTCTCTAAATTCTTGGGAAAATTATGGGGTTTAGGGGTAGATGTTAGGGAATGGGTGAGGTGAAAGGGTGCAAAAGTGGAAAAAACAATCCTAGCCTAGGAAAGTGTCAAAAGTGTAGCAATAAGGTAGGGTTTATGGGAAAGTAAAGGAAATGAGGGGAATGTGCATGGGAAAAGCTTAGGGGATGATTTAGGATGTATGTGGATGTGTTTTGAGACTTGATTTGATAGGAGATGTCAAACGTACTTGATTAGAGTAACTTGTAACTAAAAATTACTTACAGCAATCTTTCTTGAAGTGGAAAGTAAGATCTCAATGTCAACAGTTGCACTTTAACACTTTATTCCATAAATTCACTAACTCCCATGATAGTGAAAAGAAAGATGACATGAATCTCATTAGATATGTATGACACAAGCAAATTATGAGACTAGGTGTACTTGTTTTGGGAAAATTTAGTGTTTATACAAATGCCTAACCCTCTAGACTTAGTAGCTAGCCTAAAAACAACAGACAAAGTAATTCATTGCCTTTTCTATAATTAACAGATAAGAGAAGTAGGAAAATAAACCTACCTGTAGGTTTAGTTTACTCCCCCTCTCCTTTGATCAATCCTGCTGCTCCTTTTTGTACTTAAATTGCTTAGAAAGTACTTGTGCACAAGCTGAGACAGAAACCAATCAAAGCATACAATGAAGATCTGTTAATTAAACATATCATAGAATCCAGAATACTATATACATATAAACACATGAATGGAAAAATATTCGAATTCTTTATTGATAAGAGGAAAGATTATAACCCATGAATGTTCATGCTTGATTCAGTGTCTTCCTTCCAATCAAACCCTTCTCTCCTCATGAAGCAACACTTCAACATCATTATAATACTCTCACTAATCTCATTCAAACAACATCTCCTTAGCTCAAGAAATTCCAACCTAGACTAGCCTTCGAATGTCTGATCAATTTATAACTGAATGGAGGAGGTTAGGCCATTAATGGCCCTCATGAATGCTCTGCCAAAATTGGGAAGTGGTTCCATGGAGGAAGGGATAATGGATTGAGGTTCATTCATCCTCTTCCTCATCCAAATGTGAGCTCAACCAACCTGGAAACTTCCAGAAGTATCCATTGGATAAGGAATCTAATGGATTCATTTAAAAATTTTGATGAATCTGGCTCAACATAGGTGAAACAAAGGCCAAGTGCGCTGCAACGCACCCAGTCAGTGCAATTTCTGCATTGCAATGCAGCCTGATAGAAGGCTACTTGCGCTGATCTCCTTAGGGACACTTTTTCGATGAATGGTGTCATGGAAACTCTTGGGAGGAAAGCATGATGTAGGTTGACCTCATTAGGGAATGAAAACCACTGAATTATGGCTTGATGGACCCTAATAATACAGATCTGGAAGTCGGGATTGATGTGCCCAAATTGACCTGTAACAGTTGCCCCCTAAAGCATGAAGTCGAAAATGAACATGTCGAGTGAAATTCTTTACCATTTGGATAGAAGGTTTCGAAGTGGAAGGAGACTTGCATCAGTTACAATACAAATATCATGATAATTTTATTTTTTCTCACGAACTAGTTGAGGGAAGGCATACCCATGCTCATCTTATAAACAAATATAGCCATCTACAGATATAGACCCATGAATGGATGACCATGAATGTAAGGCCATTGTACATTTGATATAGTACTCCTAAAAATATATATCTCAACCCGAATGGATGAAACTAGATCCAGGGTCTTCAATCTTGTCCAATCTTTCACTCAAGTATAAGTCTAACCATGTGAATAGATGATTTGAAGTCAACATGGAGAGACATCATCTGATTACCAGTCAATGATGTAAGTTGTTAACAAACGCAAGAGGAATCATCGATAATGATAATGACCCTCAAGGTATTGTAGTGCATTTGCATGGTGTGAATAAATGATTTGATGTTGAACACCATACGAAGTCTTTCAGTTGAAAGCCAGTGATGTCAACCTATCGCCGGAAGCGAGAAATCTACCATTGATGTATGCAAGCCTCAAAGTACTGAAGGGGTGTTTCTAAGTCAACTTCTTGGATGATGTGCTGATGTGGACAAGAAGTGCTTGTCGTAGGAGGGCCTTTATGTATCCCACATCAATGACACGAAATGAGGTAAATGATTTTAGAGATGAAACATCAACTGACGACACAAGGTTCAGGAATGGTGAGCATGAAAATGAAGGTTTATATTATTGTAAAGGATGCAGTTTTGAATTGAATGACTTCTCTTGAACATATTGACGACACTAAAGTGAATTGGTAGCATTGACCCAAAACAAAGTGTTGGATGGTATGATAGACCAATGGTGTGATAACCATCAAGCTGAATGACCCAACCCACATAGTCACGGTGATGATGTGAAAGTGTCGTGTTCAAGAGCGACCTACTACCATAAAGTTTTCTCGACTTTTCTCATTTTCCGCAGTCATTTCTGACCAGTACCTCTTTATTTTTATCAAGGTTGAAGAGGATAACATATGCTTGTTGTATAATTCCACCCTTTGGGTGAATCCATCGCTATTTGATGTTTTAACGAGTCTAGCGAAGGTGAAACTCGGCCTTGTCTAGATAGACAATTTTGTCGCTATTTGATGTTTTTAACGAGTTTAACGACAAAGATAACTCGATCCTTTTCATGTTTAGAAAGATTGAAAAGGGACAAAAAGAAAACTCCACAAGTTATTTTTGTAAAATAATCTCTCATGTCCGTAAAAGTGTAAAATAATACAAGAGAGGTATCATTTCCAATCCATTAACGAGCTGGAAAGGACAAGTGCTCAAAAATCTTTTCATGTTTAGAGAGTCTGAAAAGAGCTTAAAAAGGACTCCATTTTGAGGAACGAGTGGTGTCTAGGGTAGAACCTGGTTCCGATGATGTTGGAACTTTCCCAAAACATGTTGATTTATGTGAAGAGGCGGGCTAATAAGACCACTCATTGAAACTGTTCCTCAAAAAGGGTAAAACAACCAAGTGAAAGTGTATGATTGACCAAAGGGATGGTGACGGTGGGATGAAAACAACCAAGGCTCATCTGATAGAAGCGGCTAATAGAATGGCAATCGCAAAGGTAAAAAAATGGAAATGGGTTCATTTTTACACAAGCTTGAACCATAGGGAGCTATGCTTGGATTCAGTTTCAAGTTTACACAAGCTTAAAACGAAAAACTATGCTTGGATTCAGTTTCATTTTTACACAAGCTTGAAATGAAGAACTATGCTTGAGATTGGTTTACATGCCCCCAACATGATGAAAGGGAGAGTCTCCAGTAACTAGAAGGAAGTCGTTGTGGTGAAGCAGGATGGTTATCCAACACCTTTTGGCTTCATCCAGATAGGACAAAGGTGAATGGGGTGATTCCCTTCACATAACCTACAGGGAAACTTAACTTTACCACTAGGTGCATGCCCCCAAGCTTCATTACATTCACCTAAGTAGACAACTCATTGCTATCAGGTGGATGGAATGAAGAATATTTTACGATATCAAGTGAAAGACTTGACTTGGATTTTACGAGACCTACTCAAAGACTCGACTTGGAACTTGCGACCTTGTTTCATATTTTAATGAGCTTGACACAAGACAGGGAACTTTGCTCAAATTCCTTATTTCATTTTCTAACGAGGTTGACACAAGACCAGGAACTATCCTCATGGACCTGTTTCATTTTTTAACAAGGTTGACACAGTAAAATAACTATCCTCAGGGGCTGTTTCATTTTTTAATGAGGTTGACACAGTAAAAGAACTATCCTCAGAGGCCCTTGCTTCATTTTTTAATGAGGTTGCCACAAGACAATGAACTATCCTCATTTCCTTGGTCTCATTTTTTAACGAGGTCGAGATAAGACTAGGAACTATCCTCATATTCCTTGTTTCATTTTTTAATGAGGTCAACACAAGACTAGGAACTATCCTCATTCCCTTGGTTTCATTTTTTAATGAGGTTGACACAAGGCAAGGAACTATCCTTGAAGACCCTTGTTTCATTTTTTAACGAGGTTGACACAAGACAATGGACCGTCCTCAAAGACCTTTTTTTCATTTTTTAATGAGGTTGACACAAGACAACGAACTATCCTCGGAGACCTTGTTTCATTTTTTAACGAGGTTGACACAAAACAAAGAATTTTCCTCGGACCCCTTGTTTCATTTTTTAATGAGGTTGACACAAGACAACGAACTTTCCTCGGAGGCCTCATCACAACTCATAAGAGGTCATGAAGGAGAGATCTAGTTCCAGTGCCCCCAGTACATGTTGTACAACATCACTGAATTGATCGTCAGTTGATGTAGGTATGGAACAGGTTGCCACATAATTAACCCGTGGCGGGGATGATACCATTCATACAAAAGGACCACTTAGGGAAGATGGTTGATTAGGAGCTATATTTGGACTGGGAAATGAAAGCTGGTCAACGATGATAATTCTACCCTCATGCGGGAAACAACTCACTCGAAAGAGTGTTGAAACAATAGCTCCCATGTCATAAACATAGTCACACCCAAGAGTAAATTGTAATCTAAAGGGCCTGAGACTACCATCACATTCAAATTTACAATTTTTCCTCCCAAAGTAATAGGTAACTGGGGGAGGATTCCTAATGGCTGACTAGTTCCTCTGTTAAAACCCAACAAATTCTGTGTAACTAACACAAGCGGTGGTGAACCAAGCACTTGCCAAGCAGTTGATGAAAGGATACTCACTAATGCACCTTCATCTATAATAGTGCCAAGTACAATCATATTACAAACCTGTACTATGATTTGGAAGGGAACATAAGAAGGAAGACAAAATCCTGCCAGTCGGTTCCAATAAAAGGAAGTGACTAGACTACTTGGAGGGGGTAACGTAGAAATGGGATTTTCCTCCTGTGTTGATGGAACAAGTGGATTCCCCCAAGCTCATTTGGATTTTAAGAAACAAAAAGAACCTGAGTGGTATCATGTTCACTCTCTTTGGAAAAGGTACGATTTACTGAAGGTGAAATCGGGTCAACTGTTACCTCGACCCATTGATTTGGGTCAGGTATAGACTCATAGGATTCACTTTCAGAGCGAGTGAGTTTGATGGACGGTTGATTTTGGTCAGTCAATTCATCAATTAATGAAGGATTATGGCAGAGCTTCTTGTAACCAGATGGAATTCACTGCGGTGAAGCAGGACAGTTATCCAACACTCTTTTGGCTTCATTTAGATAGGGACAAAGGTGAATGGGATGATTCCCTTCACATAACCTACATGGAAACTTAATTGTTCCCTTTTTTCCATGATCTTTACTGCCACTAGTTGATGGCGTGCCTCCAATGTGATTTATATAAGTTGATGACACAGGATGATGTGAACGGGAAGACCATTCTTCTAATATCTTAGGAATATCAAGACAATTTCGAAGAAGATGATCTCCCACATAAAGTTTGCATGGATATCGAACTTTGTGAGCTTTATGGATGGTTTCTTATCTGATGTTGCATTTAAAGCAATGGTTACTTGGTTTCCCCCCTGTTGAACTTGCTTCTTCTTCTTATTGTTCCCTTTCTTCTTCTTCGTAGCCACCTGGTTACTAGTACCAATACTTTCACCAGGCGAAGAGGAAGAAGGGGAGGAAGAAACAATCGAGGAAGAAGGCAAAGGGTCAACTTTAGGATCAACTGGAGGTTGATTTTGTCCAGTTGGAGGTGTATTCGATTGTGGAGAACTCACAACATTTTGAACCACAGAGGTTGAAAAAAACCATACTAGAAAGCCAATGGTAAATCCTGGAAGGGACAATGTAGCCATATAAGGAGCACCAATATTTCCGAAAGGAGGAAAAGGACTAGGATTCCCATCAAAAGGAATTCCTTGATTGGTGGACTATGGATTTGTTGTCATATGCTTCAACCTAAGATCAACTAAGGAACTAGTGTGGAGGATGTTATCCGCGGTCAATTAATTTTTATGACACTAGAACACAACTTCGCTTTTTCATTCTTAAAGAGTCGAGAAAAAACAAAAGATGACTCTAGTCGCTTTCAATGTTTAATGAGTCTCAAAGGACAAGTGCTCAGATGATCCTTTTCTTTTAAAGAGTCGAAAAGGAACGAAAGTGACTACTCTGGAGATTCTAAACAAGAGGGTTTACCAAGCAAACCGCAAAAATGCAATATACACCTTGGTGATAAATGAAAGAGAAATGACCAAGGACTTTACGTACGATAGTCAATCTTCCCGAATATTGTGTTCGGTGCATTGTAATCAGTAAGGCGACAGACTCAGATTCCCAGGGATAAAGGATTTTCAACCTATTGGGGTCTCCCACCATATACTCGACGGTACAGGGAGCACAAGTCTGTACTAACACTTATTGAATCAGAGATGAGGAATCACCCAACCTCAGTGAAAACGACAGCCACTAGGTTTAAAGACGCCGGAACACGTCTCTAGCCTAGACCTATAGATGTTTTTCGTTAAGTTCCAATGCATCATTAGATTAATTGATGTAAATTTTAGGTTGATCTTGCTTAAAATTTTCCTTTGAAGGTTCACCATGAGACGTTTTCCGAAATTCCTAAAAATGCAACTAGAATGAGAAGCACTCCTTCCATTAATGAAAATCCTAGCTATGAGGGATAGAGCATACAAGTACTTTTTGAACAAGCAACAAAGAGCACAACCTAATGTAATTCCCTAAACCATTCTTTTCAAGCATTCACAAAATCAAACTTTAAGGTGAAAATTGCATGTATTTCTTTTTTGTTTCTCTTAATGTGAATGATGCAAAAATAAAAACTAATGCACAAACAATTCAGAACTCTTTTCATAAAAATTGACGATTTGTGACAATTTATTTTAAAGGGAAAGGGAGACTATACGACACTTTAAATGAAAATACAAATCAAAATCACACATCAATCAATCAATCTTTCATGAATGAAGACTTTACGATAATTCAACTTTCGAAAGAAAAGATGATTTTACGACACTTTCTTTTGATAAAGATCAATCAACTAAAAACAAACTTTCACTATAGATTGATAATGACAAAGAAAACATTAAAGAAACATTAATCAATCCAATCAAAGTAGGGTTGGCTGAATAAGGAGATGAAAAGACTGTTTTCAGAGATAAGACATCATTTACATCCAACAAGCAATTCAAAATGATGAAAATTGACAAAATTTTCAATTCCTAGATGGGAAAACTAACCCTAAAGGGATCAGCGCATGCAATAGTTCGAGAAAGTGCGCTAAATCGCACTGAGTCTATGCGGGAAGTGCACTGCAGCGCACTGTGTCAGTCATAGAGGTGCGCTGATTACAACAAGGCAATTTTATGCTTAACTTTGATTCAATTTTCAGTGAATTTAGACTTGAATTCAATAAATGACAGGAATTACAATATGTCAAAATGCTTCAAGAAGATAGATAAGCTACTAAAAGGGTAAACGTTCCCCAGCATGGTTGCCAATTTGTTTTGGGCAAATTTAGTGTTTCTACAAATGCCTAACCCTCTAGACTTAGTAGCTAGCCTAGAAACAACAGACAAAGTAATTCATTGCCTTTTTTATAATTAATAGATAAGATAAGTAGGAAAAGAAACCGACTTGTAGGTTTAGTTTACTCCCCCTCTCCTTTGATCGATCCTACCACTCCTTTTTGTACTTAAATCGCTTAGAAAGTACCTGTGCATAGGCCAAGACAAAAACCAATCAAAGCATACAATGAAGATCTATTAATTAAACATATCATAGAATCCAGAATACGATATACATATAAACACATGAATGGAAAAAGCTTCGAATTCTTTATTTATAAGAGGAAAGATTACAACCCATGAATGTTCATGCTCGATTTAGTGTCTTCCTTCTAATCAAACCCTTCTCTCCTCATGAAGCAACACTTCAACATCATTACAATACTCTCACTAATCTCATTCAAACAACATCTCCTTAGCTCAAGAAATTCCAACCTAGACCAGCCTTTGAATGCTTGATCAATTTATAGCTGAATGGGGGAGGTTAAGCCATTAATGGCCCTCATGAATGCTCTGCCAAAATTGGGAAGTGGTTCCATGGAGGAAGGGATAATGGATTGAGGTTCACTCATCCTCTTCCTCGTCCAAATGCGAGCTCAACCAACCTAGAAACTTCCAGAAGTATCCATTGGATGATGAATCCAATGGATTCATTTATAAAATTTGATGAATCTTGCTCAGCGCAGGTGAAACAAAGGATAAGTGCGCTACAACGCACCCAGTCAGTGTAGTTTCTGCATTGCAATGCAGCTTGATAGAAGGCTACCTGCGTTGATCTCCTTAGGGACACTTTTTGGACGAATTGTGTCATGGAAACTCTTGGGAGGCAAGCATGATGTAGGTTGACCTCATTAGGGAATGAAAACAACTGAATTAGGGCATGATGGACCCTAATAATACGGATCTGGAAGTCGGGATTAATGTGCCCAAATTGACCTGTAATAGTACTCTTAACTACTTTATGAAAATTTGGGCTTTTCAACCATACATGGTTTCAAGACCACAATGATGACCTAGACCAACATTTAAACTTATGATAATAAATGATGACGTGACCATGCTTAGGGTGGTGACTTTGCAGACCAAGGGATTAGTGATGACCTAGACCAACATCAACTAGTGACCAAATTTTTATTTGAGGGCTGACTTGAAAATATAAAATTTTAACCTAAGACCCTAACAAAACTTTGAAAGAGCACATTTGATCTGAAATTATCATAAGTTAAAATTGATGTAGAATTAATTAGCCATTAATTAATTAAATGTAAGCTGAAAGTGCGGAAATCGAGAGAATTGATTGAGAAGAAGACTTTATGATAGCTAATAAAACATAAGTAAGATGCATAAGAGAAGTGAAAACAAAAAAACACGGTGATAACAAACATCAAAGTTGCTTACGGAGTTCGTCCATGATGAACTACGTCTTTGGGTCCACTTTCAAGATGGGCGACTGCTTTATTAGGATTGAAACATCAGAGGTCGATTACACAGATATTTGACCAAACTGAATGTGCACCCAGGCACTTCTGGTCACTGTCAAAGGATATCTCTCTGAACCAAATTTCCAATGCCTGTCACGGTTCCCAATTCCATTTTCGGATGCTCCTATTACACTGAAAACAAAACTTCTTATATCCTCCAGAATCTGCATACAAAATCCAAAATCACTCTCCTTCCTACTTCAATGAGAAAAAATATCTCTTATAGGCCTACAGGTACATGTGAACTCCTTTGGGCTAATCATGGCATGACTTTACTGAATTGAAGGGTTTTAGGTTTTGGTCTAACCATGAAATGACACTTAGGGTCATTAGGCATGGTCCTCGAATTAACATAACCAAAATCTTAATTACAAAAGCCCAAAAATAACCATATACTAAAGACAGAACCACTGGTGGTTATCGGACGACGTGCTGGCTAACTATTTCCATGTGAGTAAGTCACGAGCTAACCACAAATGGACACCTATGTAGTCTTCTCCCAGTGGTTTCGGCGTAGGCATCGCCCTGACGGTTTACATGTGTCCACATTACCTCTGCCGTTATGGTTACACATGGCCGCTTTCCACTATGCACAACCTCCGACGCAGTTAATCTGTGGTGAACTGACACTTACTCACATGCCGACAGTTTATACCCTGCTGCGGTTCCAAAACTTGTTCACATATCCAAACCCGCTTACCTGCTCACATGTCCATAGTTAATGTTAACTCTTTGCGCGATTACATTAACTCTACGATGTAAACTCTTCTGTTCACATGACCAGTTCCGCTGACTGTTGATGTTGTGGTTAACTGTGTCAATACTCCGGTCACATGAACTTGACCCCTAACAGTTCCGACATGGTCAGGGTTGGTGGTTTAGGACTGTCATATGTTTTTATATTGTTTTGTTTGTAATTTGAATAGGTCCAGGCTTAGGTTTTTAGGTTTTAATACAGTTTTAAATGCAATGAGGTCCAAATAATTTTAGCCTTAGGTTTAGTTCCACTTATTACAAACATCTTTGTCACAATATGACATTTAGTCATTAACACCATGACGACAATGATCCAGGTGGATGTTGGTGGCCACCTGCCAAATCCACTTGGACCCCCACCATTGTTTCTTTTAGCTTTTCAGTTTCCTTAATTGTAGCACAATTTACTATTTTTAGTAGTTTTTCGGGTCCTAAACTTCCAGCGCCGTTTTGAGGCCCTAAACGACGTTTTTTGGGAGAATTGGGAGCAACATGGGTCCATGGACTGATGTTTCTCTTCCTAAAGTTGTAGTTTTAGGATAGATCTTTCTAACAAGATATTGTGCGCGTCAAATGGAGATTGTATACCAAAGTTACGACCTCGGGAAGTTGATGTACCAATTTACCCAAACGGGGCCCATAGTTTGGCGTTTCATCTTCTAAGGTTAGGTTTTTTTGGATGTTCAGGCTTTTCCATTGTTGCTTAACAATAAATAGGCTTTCGAGCCTCATTGTAACAAAGTTCAGAGGCATGTAGCAACCACATCTCTTCTCAGAGATAAGCTACCATTGCCCTAGCTGGTTTATTTCCATTGTTGTTTGTAAGCATATTTCAATATTTTACATTAATGAAATGAAGTATTATTTCCGTTGCATCTTTGTGTTTATGGTTATCTTTGTAATTTTTTGATTTCTTGTTTAAATCTGGATCAGTGGTATCAGAGGGGTCTGCTTTTTCTCTATTTTTCTTGTCATGTCCCCAATGGGGTCGGGATGTAAGGAGTTAGGGCTTGAATTGGTCGAACCTTTGCAAGACTAGCCCCGAAAATCCCGACGACCTCCCATGGTGGATGAAAAGAAAGACAAGGGGGTAGGAGATCCTATCAAAATATTGCTCGAAGAAGCCCTCAAGCGATAAAGGAACACGACGATGGACAACTTTCCCCAGATCCTTCAGCGACTACCCAAGGGTGATGCATCGGCTTCCAATAGCTACTCTAAAAATGCAACATGGTTTAAGGTAAAATTTAATTTTGAAATCCCCATATTCAAGGGTAAGATAGATGCAGATGTCGTCGATAAATGGTTAAATTTGCTAGAGGTTTATTTTTCTGTTCATGATTTTTCTAGTCGGGAAAAGATTATTTTAACTCTTCTCAAAGTAGCCCCCCATGTCAAGGATTGGTGGGAAACCTTCTGCAAGTAGAAGGACAAAAGTACAGGCTCACTATTTTGAGCCGCAACCACTTGGAATTCATTCTGGGATGCCATCAAGGAGCAGTACTACCGTGTCGGAAGCTCTGAGGATCAATACATAAAGTGGACCACACTGCGGCAGGGAAGGGACCAAAATGTGCCAGAGTTTACCAATATTTTCCATACCCTTTGCACAAAGTTGGGTATCAAGGATTTGGAGCAACATTTGGTACTCAAATACCGTGGCTACCTGCACAAGTACATCTAGGAAGAAATAGAATTCCTGAACATGCCCTCACTCGACATGACATACCGATATGCCGTCAAGGTCGAGCAAAAGTTTAAATAGAAGAAGCAAGACTTTAGATCTGCGAATCTGAAGCAAGGGAAAGGTGTCCCCAAAGTGCAGAACAAAGGACAAAGCCATGGTGGGGCAACCCAAGACAACCCGTCAAAGTTGTAAGCAAAGAACAGTGTCGTTAAGCCGAAAAAGGACATGGGAATGTGGTGTGAGTTCCATAAGAGCTCCACTCACAACACAAGTGAGTGTCGGGCCAAGCAGTCACTGGTGGCCAAGCTAAAGGTTTCAGAATTAGATGCATGTTCCAACTTTAAGTCAAAAAATCGACAAGGGGAATGACAAGGGGAAGCAGATTATCGATGTAGAGCCCAACACCACAATTGCCACCATGAAGATCCAAAAGGAGGAACCCGAAGATCCAGAGGAGGATCATCTATTCCACTCCCAGATGTGGGTAAAGGGCTCCATGCTACAATTCATTGTTGACAGCGGGAGCCAAAAGAATCTCATTTCAGCAGAGGTTGTAAAGTGACTGGGCTTACCGACCACAGAACATCCACAACTGTACACCATCGGGTGGCTTCACCAAGGACGGGATGTTCACGTAAGCTAGCAGTGTCGCCTTCCATACAACATCAAGCCCTTCACAGATGAGGTATTATGTGACATTTCTCCCCTTGAAGTTTGTGGTGTATCATTAGGACAACCATACTTGTGGAAGCGACATGCTATGTATGAATCAAGGCCTCGTGCTGCTATTGTTACTTTGGGAAATAAGTTGTACAAGATACCGGAGGTAGCACTGCCTACTGCCATCTCTTTGGTTACTGCAAAACAATGCAGTAAGTTCATTTCCAAAACTGAGAAATTTGTTTTCTCAGTAATACACCCTCAAGGAAAGAAGAATACGGTGGCCACGACCTCCAGACAGGACCCCTCCGCATGACAACTACAGATGGACAAGGTCGTGGAGGAGTACGAGGATATCTTCACCTCCCCCGCGGGGATTCCTCTACACTGTTAGGTCAAACACCCCATCAATTTGACCCCAGGTGCACCGCTGCTCAATGGACCAATCTATCGGTCCTCTGTTCTGGAGAATGATGAAATCAAAAGGTAGATTCAGGAGCTGCTACAGAAAGGTCACGTTCGTCCGAGTTGATCGCCCTGTGGAAGCCCGATCATGTTGGTAAAAGAAGGATGGGACTTGGAGACTCTGTATTGACTATTGGGCGTTGAACAAGATCATTGTCCATAATAGGTACCTGATCCCATGGATTGATGACCTCCTGGACCAACTGAAGGGGGCAAAATATTTCAGCGAGATCGATTTGAAGTCAGGATATCACCAAGTACCAATCGAACCCTCCGATGTGTGGAAGATTTCCTTCAAAGCCAAGGAGGGCCTTTTTGAATGGTTGGTTATGCCTTTCAGATTGACGAATGCTCCTGCAACCTTCATGAGGCTAATGGATGACATCTTGTGGCCATTCACCAACTCATTTGTAGTGGTATACTTGGATGACATCTTGATCTTCAGCCAGAATTGGGAAGAGAACCTACACCACATCTAACAGGTTCTCCAAACACTGCAGCAACACAAGTTATGTGCCAATTTGGAGAAATGCTCTTTTGGCATGACCCAGGTTCAGTATCTGGGATACATTATTGATGAACAAGGGGTGCATGTGGATCCATCCAAGATCCAAGTCATTCGGGATTAGCTATCTCCAACCACTCTGACAGACCTCCGCAACTTTCTAGGTCTTGCCAACTTCTACCACACGTTCGTGTTAGGATTTTCTCATATCACTTGGCCCTTGAGTCAAGTCACCAAGGGAGGAGCGAAATAAAAACTATTTTGGTCTGAATCTCAACAGAAGGCATTCATATAGTTGAAAGGTTGCCTCTGCATGGCACCAGTGCTTGCATTATCGGACTTGCAACAACCACTTGAGGTCGAGACATATGCCTCTGACTATGCTATTGGGGCAGTCCTTACTCAACATAGGCATCCAGTGGCATATCACAATGAGGCACTTTCAAAAACAGTCTAGAAGTATCCCACTTATGACAAAGAGATGCATTCCATTGTGCAGGCCTACCGACAATGGAAGCATTACATTTTGGGGAAGGAAGCGGTCATCCACACAGACCATCAACCCCTACAGTTCATACAGACCCCAGGGAAATTACAAAATGATCGCCATCAGAAGTGGTCCACATACCTGCAATAGTTCCATTTGAATATCAAGTATAAGAAGGGTAGCACCAATAATGTTGCAGATTGCCTCAGTCGACCACTGATCATGGAATTAACCACTCTGCTCAACTCTTGTGGGCACGAAACTTCTAATTGGCCACTTCTCTACAAAAGTGACCTAGAATTCAGCCACACATACCAGACACTCTTGGAGAGTCAACATGTTCCAGATTTTCACCTCCAGGATGCCTTTCTATGCCACCTAGGTCACCTTTGTGTTCCTTCAAGCGAGCGTGCCAAGATGATTTAGGAAGCACACTACAGTCAGGCAGCTGGGCATTTCGGGGTCGAGAAAATGGTGGCAGTACTATAGAAGTATTTCTATTGGCTGAATCTTCGACATGATGTCGAGAAGTACATCAGATCATGCACTACTTGCGCCATTGCCAAACTGACCATCAAGAAGAAAGGCCTTTATACCTCGCTACCTACCCCTAGTTGACCTTGGGAATCCATCTCCATGGATTACATGTAAGGTCTTCCTTCCACTAAGCATGGAAATGACTGTGTTTTTGTGTTCATCAACAAATTCTTGAAGATGGCCATTATGGTGGCCTACAAGAAGAATATCACAGCATAAGCCGCTGCTAAAATCTTCTTTGAACGAGTTTGGGTACACTTTGGGATCCCATAGTCTATCATCTCAGGTCTGGACAACGGGTTCCTTAGTACATTTTGGTCTAGTCTCTGGTCGATGTTGGACACCAAACTCACTAAGTCCACAACCTTCCATCCTCAAACTGATGGCTAGACAGAGGTTGTTAATAGGATGATCATACACATTTTGCGCATGTACAACTCAAAGCATCCACGCACATGGAATGAGAGCCTCCCCTATGTTCAACACAACTACAACTGGGCTCTCCACAGCTCGATAGGTGACAACCCTTTTCAGGTGGGCTTGGGATTCCAGCCACTATGTCCCGTTGATGTGGCCATTCCATTTGCAGCTACTCACGCAGATTCGACTCATGTCCAATCCGAAACAGATAAGGAAAGCAGCTTCATTGAGAACATCCAACATATTCACCAACAGGTCCATGACATTCTGGAGAAATCAAATGCCAAGTACAAGCAGTGACATGATCAACATCGGGTGCCACACAAGTTTCAGGTGGGCAACAAATTCTGGTTGCATTTGCAAACGGAACACCTTACCAGAGCCTATCGGAAACTCAGACCACTCCGATATGGTCCTTACACCATTACCAAGGTTGTGGGAGACAATGCATTTGAGCTCAGCATTCCCCCATTCCTTGGCCTACACCC
>APFE030903019.1:3433-35068 GCA_000404065.3 Pinus taeda | reverse complement strand
ATATCTCATAAAACAAAACATATTCAACATATAGACCAAGGAGTATATGAAACAATTCATTAATAACAAATCATTGAGAAGAATGGACTTATTTGTATTAATAGGAACAAAAGAAACCATTACAGCCTGAGCCTTGGTGTTGTGCAAGTTCCTCCCAGGGTCCAGCAAGAGTTTTCCTCTACTTTGACAAGCTCACCCACTTCCAAATGAAACAAGAAAGGATGGTAATCTCTCCTCACAAGCTTACAATGGAAGTCCTAATTCCAGCAGCGTCTACCCTTTGGAATGTTCATCTTTCAACCTCCCCTCCTCTGGCCCAAGGCCTATATATAGTGTTCTAGAGGAATTTATTCAGGTCCAACATCAATGGGATACTCCCTCTTTTGGATGGGGTAGCTCCTCTCTTGATGGGATAAGTTCCTCTATCATAGGGATGAATGAACCATCTGGAGGCGCTCAATACACGTCAAACACTCTTCTAGAAAGCTCTAGAAGTGACCACAAGTAACTTTTTTAAGATGAAACTCGCGCCTTTTGACCTTTACAGGACTACGCACCCATCCCTTGACTTACAGAGCGTACAAGTACGCAGGTACAATGAGCTTGGGATGCGTACACGCAGGCAAGGTAGAGAGAACCTGCGTACCCAGAGATAAACATGATTTTTATTGACTTTCTCTCTTTCCTGAAGTTTGACATGGAGAAGCAGAGGTATCAGGCTTGACAAGGAGGATAATATGACTATTGATGGAGCCATATTAACTGCAGATAGTCATGGTGACAAATTTTAGTGTAACACTCCAGGATACCCTGTTATGCCACCTGGGCCACCTTTGTGTTCCTTTAACCGAGCGTTCCAAGATGATTAGGGAAGCATACTATAGTCAGGCTGCTGGGCATTTCGGGGTCGAGAAAACAGTGGCAGTACTTTAGAATTATTTATGTTGGCCGAATCTTCGACAGGACGTCAGGAAGTACATCAAGTCATGCACTACCTATGCCATTGCCAAACTGACCATCAAGAAGAAAGGCCTCTATACCCTGCTACCTACCCCGAGTCGACCTTGGGAACCATCTCCATGAATTACATGTCAAGCCTTCCTTTCACTAAGCATGGAAACGATTGTGTTTTTGTGGTCATCAACAAGTTCTCAAAGATGGCCATTATGGCAGCCTGCAAGAATAATATCATAGCAGAAGCCACTATTAAACTCTTCTTTGAACGAGTGTGGGTCCACTTTGGGATCCCACAGTCAATCACCTCAGATTGGGACAGTAGGTTCCTCAGTACATTTTGGTCTAGTCTCTGGTTGATGTTGGACACCAAACTCACTAAGTCCACAGCCTTCTATCCTCAAACTGATGGCCAGATAGAGGTTGTCAACAGGATGATTGTACACATTCTGCGCATGTACAACTCAAAGCATCCACGCACATGGGACGAGAGCCTCCCTTATGTTCAGCACAGCTACAACCGGCTCTCCACAGCTCAACTAACCACAACCCTTTTCAGGTGGGCTTGGGATTCTAGCCACTATGTCCCATTGATGTGGTCATGCCGTCTGCAGCTACTCATGCAGATTCGGCTCATGTCCAGTCTGAAACAGATAAGGCAAACAGCTTCATTGAGCACATCCAACATATTTTCCAGTAGGTCCATGACATTCTGGAGAAATCAAATACCAAGTACAAGCATCGACATGATCAACATCGGGTGCCACACAAGTTTCAGGTGGGCGACAAGTCTGTTGCATTTGCAAAAGGAACGCCTTACTGGAGCCTATCGGAAACTCAGGCCACTCCAATATGGTCCTTACACCATTACCAAGGCTATGGGAGACAATGCATTTGATCTTAGCATTCCCCCATTCCTTGGCCTACACCCAGTGTTCAATGTGGATTGTCTTCAGCCATACTTTCCACCATTACTAGACACATCCAACATTGGAGAATAGCTCACACCCACAGAGATAAATCTAGATTACATGGAACAAGCTACAACTGATCGGATCATGGACACACATATCAAGCACACTCACCAGCAGAATATCCAATTGTATCAATTTGTCAAAGTAGGCCAACTCCTTCACCAGGGCAAGTGGCTAACCAGGGACTGAGTTTAGTAGACGTTTCCTCATCTCATGGAGAAACTCAACACAATGGGGACCATTGGTTCCTAAGGGGGGAGGAATGATCCAGGTGGATATTGGTGGCGACCTTCCAAGTCCACTTAGAACCCCACCATTGTTTCTTTCAGCTTTTCAGTTTCCTTAATTGTAGCACAATTTACTATTTTTAGTAGTTTTTCGGGTCCTGAACTTCCAAAGCCGTTTTGAGGCCCTAAATGACGTTTTTTGGGAAAATTGGGAGCAGCATGGAATCATGGACCAATGTTGCTCTTCTCAAAGTTGTAGTTCTCAGATAGATCTTCCTAACTAGATATTTTGCATGTTAAACAAAGATTGTATGCCAAAGTTACGACCCCGGGAAGTTGATGTACCAATTTACCCAAACGGGGCCCATAGTTTGGCATTTAATCTTCTAGGGTTGATTTTTTTGCATGTCCAGGGTTTTCCATTGTTGCTCAACAATAAATAGGCCTTTGAACCTTATTGTAACATAGTTCAGAGGCATGTAGCCGCCACATCTCTTCTCAGAGATAAGCTACTATCGCCCTAGCCGATTTATTTCCATTGTTGTTTGTAAGCATATTTTAGTATTTTACATTCATGAAATGAAGTATTATTTCCGTTGCATCTCTGTTTTTATGGTTATCTCTGTAATTTGTTGCGTTCCTATTTAAATCTAGATCAGACAATGACGACAAACCCATATCGACACCAAATCTTGCAAAGGCAGATGACAATCATATGTCGACACAAAACTCTAAAGGCGAATGACCAACCCACATCAAAAATCATATCTTGGTGGAATTGATGACAAACTCATGTCAACAACCAGGTGCTAAACCATATCAACCATAGACATTACCTGAACAACCTGAACCATAAACAACACTGTCAAAATTGACGACACTGAACTAAATGTTGATGACGACACTAACGATGAACCTGTGCAACTTATCTGACGAGATCCTCCTAGATCAATCCACTCCACTTGAAATATTTTGGACCACAAAAGTTTGACTAAACAAATAGTCGATGAGGGTAGATCTCCTTCACTTTCCACCTTGACCTGATGATGTACCAATACATTCGATCAATCACCTGCAAGTGATGACCCTGATGATTCTGACCATGGCACATTTTGATTTGATGACCTGTTCCATCCATCTTCAGTATGAAAAAATTGCGACGATGGTCAAACAACCTATTGTGAACATGGCAATTGAATTCTTTCCACGAAATACCATGAGTTAGTGATTCATAATCATCTTTGAAAACAATCTCTACAGGATATTGTTCAATACCATTGACATGTATTAAAAATCTATTTTGCGGAATAACAGAGACAATCAAAGATATTCTTAAAATCAAACCAGCTACTTGACTTGACATACTTTCCTGCTACCTAATTACTAAGTTAACTTGTTGCCATAAACCCATAAAACTGTAAGGTGAAAATTGTTGCAACTTAGTTTGTCTTTGAAAGTATTGAATTAGTTGTTGATTTGTTTGAATCACTTTTCCCTTATTCATTAAATGATGTTTCCATTGATTAGCACTTTCTCCTGATGCATACGTTTCCCTTAGATACTTTTACACTGATTTAGAAAAGGCTTTGATATGAAAACAAATAGGTTTCCTCTCCACTTGAAAAGAGGTTTCAAAACTATTCAAAACATGAAATGGTGACACAATATAAGAGAAATTTAACACTGACTTTCCCCAATACTGGCCTATATCCCTGTAACTGTTAATTTCCAAACTTAGACTAAATTGATTCATTCTGACATTAGGAAGAGGAATTTTAGGCACAAATTGTCATTCATGTTGTATTCCCTGCTTATAAGTAAGATGTTTGGTTTTACATAGAAATGGAATAGTTTCTATCTCTTTGATCAAACTATATTTATTCTGAGTCCCATAACTTAAACAAGCATCATGTTGATTGTTATGTTGTTCCTTCACACACATGATTACAAATATTTTATTTGAACTTATTAATCGCTTCATCTAATTAGCAACGATATTCAAATGATTTTTACTTTGATGTGCCCTAACAATAAACTCAACCCCATCTTTCTTAACGTGATATTTATGCTCTTTCCTTTAAAATATTGCATCACGATCATAAAGATAAGGACTTCCTAAGACAACTCCACAAATGTCTATTGGAACCACGTCTAATTCCAATTCATCAATGTAATTAGCTGTAATGGCAAATCTTAATCAACATTGTTTTGTGCCTTTTATTTGAGTTGATTTATTTAGCCATCCTAATGGGTAAGGTCTTGGATGATTCCGTTTTTCCAAACTCAAACTATTAACTAAATATTCATATATTAAATTCGCCTGTGATCCACTGTCAAGCATTATATTTATCTTTGTATGCTTAGAAGTTATCCTTATGTTAAACAATTCAACTCTTTAAACCTCATTTGAAGGATTTTGTTTGATGAAGATGCAATAGTATTCGAACTTGAACCTGTGTCAGAAGTTTTACCTGTCGTAACCATAGCAGTTATCCTCCTTTAATCACCTAAATCTAAACCTAGATCTTGTTGGATTTCTGCAATTACCTTCTTTTCATCCTTCTCCTTAAGGAACTTTTTGGGCTTAAGTTCTGGATGAAGTTTCCAACACTTCGATTCATGATGACCGATTCTCGGGCAATGAGAACAAGTAGGTATTTTCTTCTCAACTATCACTTATTTCTTTCTCTTTGAATTGTTCTTCCCCTTATTATCGTTGGAATCTTTGATTTCCAACTCTTTGGATGACTGTGATGAAAACTTGAATGGTCTGCCACCTGATTCAATATGTATGGTCTGAACACACACTTCATCAAAATCATCAGGATTAAACATCAATAATGTATGCTGCAAATATGAATGTTAAATGCCGATGTATTTTAATAAAGTTTCATGTGTATCCAATGAAATACCAAGTGCCAATGCTTTCTTTCTAAACTTGCTACATGTATCTTAAAGGATAGAATTGTTTCTCAAGAGCTTTTTAAAACTTGGACCATGAAGAGATGACTTTTCCTCTTCACTTTACATCTATTTGAGTTTTACTTTCCCACCAGATTAAAGTTTTCCCCCCCATTCTAAGTGTAGCTAACTGAATTTTCGTTTTATCATTAGAAATATTTTGAATGCAACAATACACTTCTAACTACTTAATCCAGTTATCTAACTTTTCAGGATTCATTTCACCGTCATAAATAGGTAACTCAAATTTTACATCAAGTTTCAAAAGAGATGTTTTCTTAGGTTTCTTTTCTGTTTCAGATTATGCACTGGAAGAAGAAGAAGAAGAAGAAGGAGATGATGGAGATGATGGAGGTGAAGGTGGTTTATCAACCTTTCCTTTACCTTTGTCCTTCTTTGATGTTTAAAGAATAAGAAGTTGCACCTCTCGCCTTCTTGTCTTTGTACAGTTCTCCTAACATCTGCTGCATAGTCAAGAATGCTTGTTGGAACTATTCATCACTCAGATTAGTTTCAGTGTTTTCACCTGCATCAGATCCTGTCATGGTCGACTTATGAACGACTTTTCACTTTCCAATCTCTGGATCAATCTGTTGAAGGATTCCTTCTCCTCATTGTGATTTTGACCACATGTTGTAGCTGTTGCGACAACACCTCCAAAAGTACGGGTAACCATTAAATTTTTGGAGCCCCTACATCAAGCCTAAGCTTTGGCCCCACCAGGTCCTGCCCAAAGGTTCATCAGCTTTGGTAAACCTGAAGAAAATTCAAAGTTTTGACTAAGTTAAGCCAAGTCACCAGTTCATGCCTCGATAGACTAGGTCGCATAGATGGAACGTGACTATCGCCTGTACTCACGACCACGACAACCCTTGCGACCACGGCGAATCGCGAGTCGCAAGGTTGCATAGTCAGGCCTCCAACCGCTCAACTATCCTACGACCCCGCAAACCCGCAACCTTCCAAGTCATAAAGTCGCAAAGTCACCTTAATTATTATCAGTCACTTATGTGACTACGTGACTATGCGACTCTGTGACTCGCAAGGCCACAAGGTTGCACCACCTATTCACACATTCCAACCTGACCTCGTGACTCATGCAACTTAGCGACCTACGAGTTGCAAGGTCACAATATCCGCACTCTTGACCCTCGTGGCCTTTGCACGTGCGATGATTTTATAAATAGGAGGGAACCCTAGTCGCATTTGGCAAGGCTCTGTTGGTTGCACTAAAAGCCAGAAATTCCTCCGACCCGACTTTACGCGCACGTCTGACTCCAGTGAGTAACGATCCTCCCTCCTGCAATGTTTATTTTCTTCCAAATGTCACTAACTGCACCTCTTGATCTCTGACTTACCTCCCGCCCTAGGGTTTAGCCTTTTTGACTTAGCTTTCCTTTCTATTTGTGCTTCATAAGTTAACCTAGCCTTTCCTCGTTCCTCCACTCAGAGTTTCAAGTTTGCCTTGCATATGATCTCGTCATTAGATCAAGAACCTAAATTTCCATCCTTCTGAAAGTGACCCTGGTCTCCTAAAGTCGTTCAGGGCCTTCTCTAAGATAATATGAGCCATAGTCATGCTCCTTGCGGCCGCGATACCCTTCCCCTCATGACTTTGTGACTTCACGACTCCTCTTTCCTGTGACCTCCTACCATTTGTGACCTACGACCACCACCCGCTATGCGATCCGTGACCTAATTTTGTGCATCGTGACCGACCCTTGACCTTATTCATGCAGTTGCATTCTTAACATTGGAGACCTTGTGACTCGCTCATCCCTGCGACCCTCCTTTCACTGGCTAAGTTTTCCTTTTATTGTGTTTTAATTTATTGTCATGCCCTCTCTCTCGTCGTGGGATTGCATTTTTGACATGCGAGGTGACGTCGAGCTCGAGTGCATATCCATTTCTTCTTTTGAAGACGAGATGGGTCGCTCGACTACTAAAATAGCTCAAGGCACCTTGGGAAGTGGGGCATGGGAATTCGATCCAGATGAACAACCACCTATCTTTACAGACACGACTTGCAACATAAATAAAACCACCAAGCTCTCTTGGTATGATATCTATGAGGAATTTGCTAAGAGGGATATCCTGGAAATATAGGAGGACATCCAAGTATATATCAACGTCAAAAGGTCAAGATTACATAAAGTAGTGGCTCATCCACCAGTATTCCTGTGTGCTAAGATCATCGAATGGGTCTTGCAGTGTACAAGCACAGATGACTGGATGATTAGGGGTCATGATGGAGCACCTATAGCCACCATTGCTTCAACAAACATCAGCGCCCACTAAAAATTGCCTAAGAAGCAGCATATTTTTAACACCAGGTGGCTCGCTGGATTCACTATCTCAACGAAAGACATCTTAAGGGATTGGTGGCAAGAACCTGTGAAATTCCGAGTCAGGACAAACTAGGCCTACAAGACAGCAGGGCTACACAAAGTATATCAGTTAATCACTGCAATGATGAGTTGGCTATATGGCAAGGTAGACTGTGATGTGTTTTATGGCACGTGGGTCCCACTCATGTATGTTGTCGCCTCACAGAATTATTTTTAACTGGTTGAGCATCTTGTCATCATCCTTGAGGACCAACATAGCCACCACCCAAAGCCCACCCCTCAAGCAACCTCCAAAGTTCTATATGTCTTCATACCTCCTTGATGTTGTCTGTTTAAGGTGCCACTTTGAGCACTAGAGCTGCAACTGGGACCCATCAGTATCCCAACCCATCCACTGCCACTACAAAGTCTTCTGGGAAACAACTTATAGAGCCACATTGGATATAATATCTAAAACATTTATCATCCCATTATACCAAATGTTGTTTGGGGAAGAACCACCTTGCATGTCAAAGGGAGCCATGAGGACCGTGGTTAAAGTAGCTCTTTGGTTCCCTATCGATGAAGGAACGATCGTCAAGGTGTTTGGTACTCATAAATCTCCTCATGCTCTACCAAAGTTCATCACAGATAGGACTCTTCTATGAGATGTCTACTACCAGATGACACAGGGTTTCTCAAAGGTGTTGAACAAAGGTAAGAAGAAACCTTGGTCGCATTTCCCTCTCACTATTGGAGCGTACATAGTAGAAAACTTCAAACAGGTAGAAGCGGAAGCTGAGGAACTGGAGGGAAGCCATATCATGACCCTAAATTATAGAATGTATGACCCCAAGAAATTCATAGCTGCCCACTGTAAGAAGGAGAAATTCAATTGGTCTTATGCCCACACTAGGAAGGATCTCGAGGATGGAATTAGGAACTGGTATAACTCCACAAGGGAGATCAACCCCAACGAGCAGCAGGCCATAGAAGATGAGCTCCTTGACAATCTCCAGGATGATGTAAGCCTCAGAGAAAGAACACTGAAGGGAGTCGAGGAATTAGGGAAGCGAAAAGGAAAAGAAGTGGAAGAACCTCTAATTGACAAAGAGGAAGAGGAAGTTACACTCATACAAATAAATGCCAAACTGGCAAGAAAGAAGCGAGAGCTAAAGAGGTGAATGGAACTAGAAAGAAAACAATCGTAGGAATTCGGCGACCATAGCCAGGATGAGATAGAGAAGAAAAGGCAAGAAGAAGAGAAAAGGAGGCAGGAAGACGAAAAGAGAGCACAGGATGATATAGAGAGAAAGAAGCAAAAAGAAACTGAAAAGCAGAGAGAAGCAAAAGAAGCTACAAAGAAAAAACAAGAGAAACAACAAAGATTGGAATAGGAACTGAAGAACATGGAGGAATAGCTAGAAAGGTAATGAGCATTAGTAGAAAGAGAAAAGAGGCAACATGAGGAGGATCTTAGGGAAAATAGGGAAAAGGAAGTTGGAGTAAATGAACAAGGAGAGACGAGCAAGGTGGTCGACTCAAGCTCAGGACAAAGTGAGCTTCCTCCTTTGGATGTACCTCTTGTTATTCCCGTCACTGGTGGACACTTGCCCCTCTGAGAGCTAGGTATCTCACAAGATCAAGATGAAGAGGTTCTAGATCTGACTAAAATCACATTTGATGAACTAAACCTCAAAATTATACAGGAGAGGAAGAAATCTTGGAGCCGAAACCTAGCTGACCCATTGTTGGTAACTACGACAACAGATATCGTGCCAAATATCACATCAAATCCTCAAATGGTTGCCTCCGCTGGTACAACATTCATGGCTGCCACAGAACACAACGTAGCCCGGATGAGTAAGCAGATTGTAGATTTGCAAAACATGTTATACGCATCCGAACAAAGGGCCACCATCGCAAAACAAGGGAAGAGAAAGATGGAGGAGGAAAACACGACACTCCACTTGTTACACATAGGATCAATTGATTTCCAAGTAGTAGTCACATCAGAAATAGATATTCTGGGGGAGACTATGGCAATTGTGTATGAAGAAATGGCAAAATTGCACCACACTATAGCACCCATAGCGACCATTCAAACTCACTAAAAAGAAGGGTTGCCATGCTCAAAGAGGACATGATTGCCTTAGATAAAATATATGAGTGGTCTGAAAAGTACCCCAAAGCCCCAGCAGTAGTTCCCAAGAAAGGTTGGATCGCTATGCAGAATACCAAGGTCCAACTTCGTATCGAAGTGTAGTCCAGAGAAAAATTGGCCAAAGATGCAGAGAGGCTGTTGGCTTCCTACAGAAAATTGTTCAGTAGTCTGGAATTATTGATCCAACTGCATGGGTTCCCTTCTATAGGAGAGATTAGACAAGTAAGAAATCAGGAGGAGATCAACAATGAGGTGCAAGCATTCGTGGAGACATATAGAAAAGTCGTCTGCACAGGAGATATGCTAATCTCAAGAGAAAATATCAAGCATTACATCATAGAACCAGTGAGGCTCTACACCAAATTGGGTACCTTGAACAATCATATATGTGCCAAGTGAAATACCCTTATCTTTGACGCACTGGAGTGCTTACACCAACATGATGAAGGCCAGCCACAAATCTCTCCCATTGCGGCAAAGTATAACATATGGCATGCTTACCTGATAGAAAAGCTTGGGCTCAACATTCCGGAACTCACCATCTGTAGATTAGCCAACTAGGATAATAGTAATTTTTCTTTTGTGTACTATGATAGCACGGAATACTCTATGAACGTGAAAGGGCACATAGAATGCCAAGAGTCATTTGGTTGGTGAAAGTTCACTAGGAAGTCCATGTGTCAAGAGTAGACCAAAGGTCTCTCTCATCCTATAAATGTAACCTCACACCTCATTTGTAAGGGCTTTTTGTTGAAGACTATTTTGGAGATTCGTAGACATATTTCTTGAGAGAATAATTGTCCTTCTAGTCAATACATGAGTTAATTGTACGTTTTCACTATTGAATGCTTCAAATATCTATGTGCTTGTGCCATGAGTATTTTTCTCATTTAACGGATCAAATGTTCTCGAAAGATGTTTGATGTGCAGTCTCCCCAAATGCTTTTTCGTACTCCAAATCTAGTTTTGCTACGTATGAATGGTATTTGGTGTACTCACTCTATACTAATGCTAATGAACTATTTCTTTAGGTATTAGAATAATCTATTTTTTTTACTGCACAGTTATGTATGTTGATAAATGGTTGATTGTTGTAAACTAATTTTGCAATCATTAAGCATTATTTATCTAGTATGCACAAGTCTTATCTAAAGTCCTGCTAACAAGAACTTTATGTGATATTGAGTGGTTTACCTTTTGCTATTCATGGTATATATATGGTACACGATATTTGTCAATTATTCTCTTGTGTTTATTAAAGCTCATACATTCTACTAAGTCTAGATCATACTCTGTCTAAAGCTAGCTCCACAAAACTGAACGAAAGTTGAGCCTACATACCGGAAGGGATATCCAACACATGCGGTGCAGGATCTATTTGGGAACCTACACCGGAGAGATCCCCTTGACTGTTGGTGATAAATTCCAACCGATCAACAGATTTGGCGCTAGAAGGAGGGCCATGGCAAGCACTAAAATCCCTCCTCACACAGAGACTTCCCATCAAGGAAGTAATCAACCTCGACCTCCCATGCCCCCTGAGGTACAGTATAATCCTCCTTTTGAGCCACCCTTCATGAAACTGCTCCAGGAAGAACCTCATATTACCCTCCTTGAAGACACCCCTGGAGGAGAGGAACTTCCCATGTACAAAGTCACTAAAGAACAGCTCAGGGCTGTACGCCCTATCACACGCCAATTCGCCAGGGGTTTAAGATGTATCCCCGCCACTAACTCCCTAGCCAACTCTCGCACCTCAAACCTTCAACATATGCATAAATGCGTCCTAGTTAACTCAATATTACAGTGATTTAGCTTAGCCCTGGATGACTACGTGGACACTATCGAAAGACTATCTATCGAAGGGCTGGAAATCCAGCATGAAGATGAAGAAAGGGATCCTAATAATACCTTTACTGGCAAGAATAACCGGATGCATAGTGAGAAAGTGCATGAGAACAACCAACGAATCACTGAGGAAACCCCTATTAACAATCAACCTCTCACCGAGGGCACTCATGGGATCTTAGGACAAGGTGTCGAGGACTACCTTAGAGACCGCATAAACTTCTACAACAATCAACTTCTCCTTAGAAGCCTAAAAGACACCCAGAACATGATAAACACAAGAGACCTAGGACATCTTAGAGTGCCAAGAAGAGAAGTTAAACACCCCCCTCGCACCAGCGGTATGTCAGGTACAGACAGTGAATCAGAAGGCAACAATTTCCACCTCCTTTTCAACCCTAGAACAAACTGCCATCCCCTGCCGTTGGTGTGGATGGCACAATCCCCTTTAAACCTTAGAGGCCTCCTTCATGATATGCCCCAACATTCTGAGAAGCACCTCCCAAAGTTCGACCCAGAGAAAGGGGCCTCAACCGATGACCACATTAGCAATTTCTACTTAGCTTTGCAAATGATGAAGGTCCAGTTCGATGATATAACATTCCGCATATTCCCGCATACCCTTGAAAATAAAGCAGCCACTTGGTATCGGGTGCTACCCATTGCCTCCATCTGAACGTGGGACGAGTTCCAGAAATCCTTTCTGGATAGATTTTCAGAAGATAAGACACCTTCCATGCTCCTCACCGAGCTCAGCACGTTGAAATTCCATAATAAGGAGAAGGTAAAAGGTTTTAATCAACGTGTCACCACTATTCTGAACAAGTTCCCCATAGATGTAGCCCTTGACGATTCCTTCATGATTGATTATTACATAAGGGCCTTTCCACAGGACATTGCCATATTCATTAAGTGTGAAGCAAAGCTCACTCTGGTAGAGAATTTTGTCACAGCGCTCAAGGTAAAAAAGGATCTTCTTTCGATCAACACCTTGGAGCATGAGTTGCGAGAAGACCCAAAGTCCTCCGGTAAGAAAAACTAGGCTTCCTCAAGTAAAATGGAAGATAAAGAGAAAGACCCCTTCGATTTCGAAGGACTAACCAAATCTCTAAAACAGCTAACCAACGAAGTATCTAACCTAAAGCGAAGAACCAGTGATGCTTCTGGAGGGTCCAAGCCCACTAAACCCTTTTTCTGGAAGACCAATAATTCCCCCCCTAAGGTTTCACAAAATCCTAGCTCAACCTTCAACATAGAAGAGTTAGGCAAAGATAACTTCTACACTTTCCACTAGGCTTCACACTCCGAAAAATCCTGCCCACAATGACTTCATAATGTGACCGTCATTGTCACCCAATTGTTAGAAGACCAGACTGTCAGGGAAGCAGAAGAGGAAACTGACGAATCAGGAGAAGATGATTTCCCCGTTGGTGAGGATTCCCTATCCGCTGTGTTAACTTTTGAGATCCTCTGGAGAGGAGACGTGTGCACTACACAAGAAGCCTTTGTTGGGGAGGCTCCTCAAAAGCCCCCCAAAAGTTACAATCTCAAGAGTAAAGGCACGGTAGCGGACCCTTCCCTAGAAGACAAGAAGAAGGCTTTGTTGCGTAGGATCTTTCCCCCAACTGATACCAATCAACCATCTTCCTCCTCACCTAGAGGAACAGATGAATTGTACTCAAAAAATTCACTAGCCAACATGAAAAGGAACTCATCCACACCTAAAGATGCATTCAAAGGGGTTACTACTAAGACTACCACAGCAACACCACGCATAACACCAAAATATTTACCCGCGGACTTAGATTACAATATCATTGAAGATTTAAAGAAAGCGCAAGCTAATATCTCATTATTTGAGATGTGCAAATTGACTGCTCAGCGTGAGCTAACAACCAAAGCCATCGCTTTCTCCCCCGCCCCTGTTAAACACGCCGCGTCAAACAAGGGAAATCACGTAGGCCTATCCCTAGTCGTGATCGACCTCCAAGCTATAGTAAACGCCACCAACGCCAACACGAGAGGCTCAACTCCCCCATTCCTCTTAACCTTTGGAATGTTTAATTTCAACATCCACAACTGCCTCGTGGACTCTGGTGCATCAACCAACGTTATGCCCTGGTCAGTATGCAAGAAACAAAATATTCAACCAGAGAAAACCGACGCCAAAATTATCCAACTTGAAAGGTCTCAATTCCTAGCCGTAGGAGAATTAAATAATGTCATTATTCAATTATCTTATGATTCACGAGTGCACCGGTGCATTGACATAATCGTCGTAGACATCCCAGAAGTTTACGGTCTTCTTCTCAGTAGAGATTGGTCTTGCAAGTTGCAGACTACTTTGCCACACATTGGTCTCACTTATGGGTGCCTTACAAAGGAAGGAATAACTAGATCAGGGTAAATAGTGAGCCTTGTATGAAACATACTATTGCCAACCTTGAAATCTCTAATGAACCAATCAGTTATGCACAGCAAGATCTATGAGTATGCCTCCTCGAATCTTCATTCGGGTGCTATCAGTCTCTGACCTCAACTGTTTCCCTGGAGACCCAGATTGGAATCCCCATACAAACCCCAAGCCGTGATGACACAATTTTTTCCTTAAACTTACATACATCAGGTTTACCTTCCCCCAGCACAGAGACGTGGACATTGTACTATGATGTTTCGAAAACCCACGATGGAGCAGGGGCTAGATGCGTCTTGCTAAATACCAAAGGGTATAGATTTTTGATCTCTTGCAGGTTAGAATTCCAATGTACCAACAACACTGTTGAATACGAGGCATTGGTGCTCACCCTAAAAAAGGCTATCGACTTAAGAGCAGACTACCTAAAAGTCATTGGGTATTTGGAAATCATTATGAGACAGTTACGCAATAGCATCCATTGTTTGTCTTCGCATCTAAAGAACTACCAGCAAGAGGTATGACATCTCATAAATTCTTTTAAAGCTTTCAATATCATGTTTGTTCCTAGGTTTAACAATGTTGCTGCTGATACTCTAGCGAATGCCACAGCTAGGTTCACACCCCTTAGAGATGGTTTATCAATTGAAATTATGTATAAACTAGTAGTATCAGACAATGTAACTAACTTGCGCGTGTTCAATGATGGCCAACAGATTCTGGAATTCATGGAAAATGCAGAAGTATTTAAAGACACGGCTATCGACAAAGAGGAACATGAGAAATCATTACAAGATGAGGTGGATTCCCGGAAAGGAAAGACCTTACCGAAAGGGGTGGTGTCATTGGAAAAAATCTTCGACCTTCAAAATCGTTTCAGAGGTCTGCCAAATGCCAAGACGCACATTTCCACTCTCTTGCATGGGCAAATCAATCTCGGGACCAAGTTTGACCCCAAATATGTTAACTTGGGAATAGACTGCACCCCAGAGGAAAGACAGGTTTTCATCCGTTTATTTCGAAAGTACCGCGATGTCTTTTCTTGGACTTATGATGACTTGAAGGCATATGATACTCGAATTATTTAGCATATTATTCCTACCAGAGAGGGGGTCAAATCATTTTAGCTGAAATTGAGGAAGATGCATCCTCCCTTAGAACCCCTCATACAAAAGGAGTTAAAGAAATTGTTGGATGCCCACATTATTTTCAAGGGTAGACACTCAACATGGGTATCTAACCTGGTGCCAGTGAGAAAATAATCCAGAGAAATATGCCTATGCATCGATTTCTGGAACCTTAATCAGGCGTCAGACAAACATAACTACCCTATTCCATCCATGGAGCAAATCCTCCAAACCGTCTCAAGAGTCGAGGTGTTTTCTCTACTGGATAGATTCTCTAGTTACAATCAGGTCCTAGTCTCAGAAGC
Organism: Pinus taeda; assembly: GCA_000404065.3. NCBI lineage: Eukaryota > Viridiplantae > Streptophyta > Pinopsida > Pinales > Pinaceae > Pinus > Pinus taeda. The sequence continues at coordinate 19,768 of APFE030903019.1, read as the reverse complement.
AAGCAGGATTAAGACAACATTTCGAACGAAGTGGGGAACATTCGCTTTTCGTCGTATGCCATTCAAACTCATAAATGTTGGGGCAACTTTCCAAAGAACTATGGATATTGCTTTTTGAGGGTTAATGGGTCAGAATGTCGTGGTCTACCTGGATGATGTCACTATTTTTTCAAAAAGAAGTGACCATCTCCAGCACTTGAAATAAATTTTTGAAAGATGACGAAAATATGGGATCTCTCTCAACCCTAAGAAGAGCATATTTGCAGTTTTGGAAGGCAACCTACTGGGCCACATCATCACCAAGAAAGGAATCACCATTGACCCCGATTGCATGAAATCCATAGCAAAAATCCCTCAGTTGAACACCAAGAAAGGTATGCAATCTTTCCTTGGCAAAATTAATTTCCTGTGCAAGTTTATTTCATATTTTGCACAAATTGCCAAACCTCTACAGAACATGATAAAGAAAGATACAGTTTTCAAATGGGATCGGGAAGAAAAGGAATCTTTTGATTAGAATAAGGCAGCTATTGTGGAGGCACCTTCCCTGTCAAGCGTTGATTTCAGCAAAGATTTTATCTTGCACACTTTCGCTTCAGATTCATCACTGGCCATCCTTACCCAAAAGGACTGCGATCATGGCAAACAACATACTATATCATTCATGAGTACATGATTCCAAGGGGCAGAGCTAAATTACCCAGACATCGATAAGCAAGCTTATGTTGTTTACAAAGCAGTCAAACACTTCAGGCCCTACATCCTGAAGAATCACGTCACTGTGATGGTTCCCCATCCTGATGTCAGATCTCCCTTTGTACAACAAGAGTTGGGGGAGAGAAGAGCCAACTGGATGACATCCCTTCAAGAACATGATTTAGAATTTAAGGCCTCCCACACTGTAAAAGGGCATGGTCTTTGTAAACTGGCTGCCAAGGCCACAAATCTTTAGCACACCGAATCCGATTGATTGGCCTAGGAAACAGAAGGATGGGAGCATGAGATCAAAATGTACCACAACGAACTCCTCGGCTCACGCGACTCCTCATCATGGTATGCCAATTTAAAAAAATACCTAATACAAGGGTCTTTACCCGAAGCAATGTCTGATAAACAGATAAGAGCCATCAAACTTAAAGCAGCCTCATATCAGATGGTCCAAGGGAACCTTTTCAAGAAGCATCACCTTGGTGTGTTGCTAAGATGTCTAGAATACAATGAAGCCCAACGGGTGCCGAAAGATCTACATGATGGACCGACATGAGGTCATTATGCAGGTGACACCATGATGCATAAGGTTATGCGGGCAAGTTTCGACTGGCCCACTCTATTCAAAGATGCTCATGCCTATGTATGAAAATGTCTGATCTGCCAAAAGCATGCAGGCAGACATGCGAGGCCATCTGCTCCCCTACAACCCATAGCAATCGAGGAACCTTTTCAACAATGGGGTCTAGACATCATAGGCGAGATCATCCCTAACTCATCAAAGCAGCATATGTACATACTCATGGCCACCGACTATTTCACCCGATGGGTAGAAGAAATCCCATTACAAAAGGTTAACGATGATGATGTAATATCTTTTATCAAACAGTACATCATGGCCAGGTTCAGCGTTCCAACCTTCCTTGTTTTTGATAACACTACTTACTTCTCATCTTTGAAATTATATGATTTCGCTCTAGAAAATAGTATAGTGTTAAAACATTTGGCTAATTACTATCCCCAAGTAAATGGTTGGCAGAATCAACCAACAAGAACCTCATTCATATAATCAAGAAAACCCTACTCTCGCAACAGAAGAATTGGCACAATGCCCTCAGTAACGCTCTTTGGGCTGACCGGGTCACTCCCAAAACCTCAATAAGCACATCTCCGTATTTCCAATTCTACAGGAAAGAAGCCATCTTGCCCCCCAATCTGTATCTCCCCGCCCTTACACTAGCTCAAGAGTCACAAGGCACCCCTTTCCCATCTATACAAAGTTGGATCGATACCCTGGTAAAACTAGAGGAGGAAAGGTTCAAAACTAAGGAGAAGTTCGCCATCCACCAAGCTCGGATCAAAATATGGTTTGATAGGAAATCTGCAGGGTCCCACAAATTTGAGGTAGGGGACATCATGCTCAAATGGGATTGGGCTCACTAGGACAAAGGCAAACACACAAAATTTCAAGCTTTGTGGGTAGGTCCATTCCATATTGTAGAAAAAATTGGCAATCACACTTTCAAATTACAAACCCTGGGAGGACGGGTGGAAACCCCTCCCAATGAATGACCACAACCTCAAATGTTACTTCACCTAGCAAACCCAGAGTTGCTAGTCCCACCTTGTACTATAGTCTACCATTGCTTTCATAGATAGTTATCATTTACTGTCAGTTAGTTTCAGTTGCTAGTTTAATTGTTGTCTTTTGGAATAAAGTAGAGATGGTAGGTTAAAGTTAAAACAACCTTGCAGTTTGCATCCCTCAAATGTTCTCCAGATCTGTTAATGGACCAAATCTTAAGTCGCAACAAGAATATAGTCAGAAGGATTGGTAACGAAGGGGAACTAGATGGCATAGACATGTCCTCATTTGCACCCACGTCAGTCTATCCCCATTGCTCACATGGTCAAAATTCTTGAAGTTGTTCTAGCTCACCCACATTCCTAGTAACGAAAGAGAAACTGAAGAAACCAGTAATGAGTATACATATATCCCAGGAAAACAATAAGGACTCTGAAAAGCCAGAAACAACCTCTTTGTAATTCAAATAAGTTGGGATCCCTCGTCCGCCTAGGTTTTAAGCCTTCATTAAATAATTGCATATATGCACAGGTAAAATAAGTGCCTATGAGCACCTACACCTTTTCATAATAAGGGCTAAAGGACTGAGAAAGGATTCCTGCACAAAGAGGTGAAGCAATGACTCCGTCAGGGTACTGACTAGGCCCACTGGCAGTGGAGCAATGTTCATGATTTCTAGCCAATGACTCCATCGGGGTACTGTCTAGGCTTGCTAGCAGTGGAGCAACACCAGAGTACCATGGCCACTATACCGAGAATACTTTAAAACTCATACTGTAACTTTATTTTCCCTTTTTGGGCCCAAGATAACAGGAGGTAACACCCTATTGCGTGTGCAAAGATCATATCAAGACAGTCAGGACAACTGACCAAGATTGAAAGTGGGACCCGAAATACCATCAGTGGGACCCGCAGCACAATGAAATGATATTTACTTAAGTCCCCTTAAGCAAGGCTCGTAAACATCAGAGATCCTGGGTTCTTCCGGGGAATCTCACATTGTTTTAGTTGTTGCAACAACGCCTCCAAAAATCCGAGTAACCATTAAATTCTTGGAGCCCCTATATCAAGCCTAAGCTTCGACCCTACCAGGTCCTACCTGAAGGTTCATCGGTGTCAGTAAACCTGAAGAAAATTCCAAGTTTTGACTAAGTTAAGCCAAATTGCCAGTTCATGCCTCAATAGACTGGGTCGCATAGTGGGAACGCGACTATCGCCTGTACTCGTGACCATGGTAACCCTTGCGACCACAGTGACTCGCAAGTCACAAGGTTGCATAGTCGCACCTCCAACCGCTCAACTATCCTATGACCCCGTGACCCCACGACCTTCCGAGTCACAAAGTCACAAAGCCGTAAAGTCGCCATAATTACCATTAATCACTTATGCGACTACACGACTATGCAACTCCATGACTCGCAAGGTCGTACCACCTATTCGTACATTCCAACCTGACCTCGCGACTCATGCAACTTAGTGACCTGTGAGTCACAAGGTCGCAATATCCGCACTCCCGACCCTCATGACCTCTGCACGTGCGATTATTTTATAAATAGGAGGGCACCCTAGTTGCATTTGGCAAGGCTCTGTTGGTCGCACTGGAAGCCAGAAATCCCTTCAACCCGACTTCGTGCATGCATCCGACTCCGGTAAGTAATGGTCCTCCCTCCTGCAATGATTATTTTCTTCCAAATGTCACTAACTGCACCTCCTGACCTCCGGCTTACCTCCCGCCCTAGGGTTTAGCCTTTTTTACTTAGCTTTCCTTTCCGTTTGTGCTTCATAGGTTACCCTAGCCTTTCCCTATTCCTCCACTCAGAGTTTCAGGTTTTCCTTGCATTTGATCCCCTCATTAGATCAAGAACCCGAAGCTCCATCCTTCTGAAAGTGACCCCAGTCTCCCGAAGTCATTCAGGGCCTTCTCTAAGTCAATCTGAGCCATAGTCGCACGCTCCGCGACCGCGATACCCTTCCCCTCACGACTTCACGACTCCTCTTTCCCATGATCTCCTACCATTTGCGACCTACGACCACCACCCACTGTGTGATCCGTGACCTAATTTTGTGCATCGCGACCGCCCGACCCTTTACCTCAATTGCACAGCTTCATTCTTAACATTGGAGACCTTGCGACTCGCTCATCCCCGCGACCCTCCTTTCACTGGCTAAGTTTTCTTTTTATTGTGTTTTAATTTATTGTCATGCCCTCTCTCCCATCGTGGGATTGCATTTTTGACATGCCAAGTGACGTCGAGCTCGAGTGCATAGCCATTTCTTCTTTTGGAGATGAGATGGGTCACCCGACTACTAAAACAGCTCAAGGCACCTCAAGAAGTGGGGCATGGGAAGCCAATCTAGACGAATAACCACTTATCTTTACAGACACAGCTTGCAACATAAATAAAACCACTAGGCTCTCTTGGTATGAGATCTATGAGGAATTTGCTAAGAGGGAAATCCCAGAAACACAGGAGGACTTCCAAGTATATATCAATGTCAAAAGGTCAAGATTACATAAAGTAGCGACTCATCCACCACTATTCTCGTGCTCTGAGATCATCGAATGGGTATTGCAGTGTACAAGCACAGATGACTGGATGATTAGGGGTCATGATGGAGCACCTATAGCCACCATTGCTTTGGCAAACATTAGCACTTGTTACAAATTTCCTGAGAAGCAACAAATTTTTAACACCAAGTGGCTTGCCAAATTCACTATCCCGACGAAAGATTGGTGGCAAGAACCTGCGAAATTCCAAGTCAGGACAAACCAGGCCTATAATATAGAAGGGCTACGTAGAGTATATCAGTTAATCACTGCAATGATGTGCTGGCTATATGGCAAGGCAAACTGTGATGTGTTTTATGGCACGTGGGTCCCACTCATGTATGTTGTCACCACTCAGGGAATTATTTTTAATTAGACGAGCATCTTGTCATCATCCTTGAGGACCAACATAGCCACCGCCCACAGCCCACACCTCAAGCAACCTCCAAAATTCTATATGTCTTTATACCTCCTTGATGTTGTCTGTTCAAGGTGCCACTTTCAGCATTGGAGCTGCAATTGAGACTCATCAGTATCCCAACTCGTTCACTGCCACTACAAAGTCTTCTAGGACACAACTTATAGAGCCATGTCAGATATAATATCTGAAACATTTATCATCCCATTATACCAACTGTTGTTTGGGGAAGAACCACCTTGCATGTCAAAGAGAGCCATGAGGACCGTGGTTAAAACTTCTCATTGGTTCCCTATCAATGAAGGAACAATTGTCACGGTGTTTCGTACTCATAAATCTCCTCATGCTCTGACCAAGTTCGTCACAGATAGGACTCTTCTACGAGAGGTTTGCTACCAGATAACACAGGGTTTCTCGAAGGTGTTGAAAAAAGGTAAGAAGAAACCTTGGCCGCCTTTCCCTCTCAGTATTGGAGTGTACATAGTAGAAAAATTCAAACAGGTAGAAGTGAAGCTAAAGAGCTGGAGGGAAGCCATTTTGTGACCCTGAATTACAGAACATATGACCCCGAGAAAGTCATAGCTATCCACTGTAAGAAGGTGAAATTCAGTTGGTCTTACACCCACATTAGGAAGGATCTCGAGGACAAAATTAGGAACTCGTATAACTCCACAAGGGAGATCAACACTAGTGACCAGTAGACCATAGAAGATGAGCTCCTTAATGATTTCCAGGATGATGTAAGAATTAGAAAAAGAACACCAAAGGGAGCTGATGAATCAGGGAAGCGAAAAGGAAAAGAAGTGGAAGACCCTCTAAGCAACAACGAGGAAGAGGAAGTTATGCTCATACAAAGAAATGCCAAACTGGCAAGAAAGAAGCGAGAGCTAAAGAGGTGAAGAGAACTAAAAAGCAAACAACTGCAGGCATCTGGCGACCAAAGCCAGGATGAGATAGAGAATAAAATGCAAGAAGACGAGAAAAGGCAGCAGGAAGAAGAAAAGAGAGCACAAGATGAGATAGAGAGAAAGAAGCAAGAAGAAGATGAAAAGCAAAGACAAGCAGAAGAAGCTGCAAAGAAAAAACAAGAGGAACAACAAAGATTAGAACAGGAACTGAAGAACATGGAGGAAGAGCTAGAAAGGCAATGAGCACTAGCAGAAAGAGAGAAGAGGCAACAGGAGGAGGAGCTTAGGGAAAACAGGGAAAAGGAAGCTAGAGTAAATGAACAAAGAGAGATGAGCAAGGTGGTCAACTCAAGCTCGGGACAAAGTGAGCTTCCCCCTTTGGATGTACCTACCATTACTCCCCTCACTGGTGTACACCTTCCCCTCTGAGAGCTAGGCATCTCAGAAGATCAAGATGAAGAGGTTCTAGATCTGACTAAAATCACATTTGATGAACTAAACCTCAAAATTATACAGGAGAGGAAGAAATCTTGCAGCCGAAACCCAGCTGACCCATTGTTGGTAACTAGGGCAACAAATATTGTGCCAAATATCACGTCAAATCCTCAAATGATCGCCTTCATTGGTACAACATTCGTGGCTGCCTTACAACACAATGTCGCCCAGATGAGTAAGAAGATTGTATATTTTCAAAACAGGTTATGTGCATCTGAGCAAAGGGCCATCGTCGCAGAACAAGGGAAGAGAAAGATGGAGGAGGAAAATGCGACACTCTACTTGTTACACACAAGATCAGTTGATTTCCAAGCGATAGTCACATCAGAAACAAATATCCTGGGGGAGACTACGGTAGTAGTGTATGAAGAAATGGAAAAACTGCACCACACTATAGCAACCATAGTGACCGTTCAAAATCACTTGAAAGAAAGGGTTGCCATGCTCAAAGAGGCCATGACCGCCTTAGATAAAATACATGAGTGGTCTGAAAAGTACCCTGAAGCCCCGACAGTAGTTCTAAGGAAATATTGGATCGCTATGCAGAATACCAGGGTCCAGCTTCGTATCAAGGTGCACTCCAGAGAAAAATTGGCCAAAGATGTGGAGAGGGTGTTGGCTTCCCACAAAAAATTGTTCAGGAGAGATTGGACAGGTAAGAAATTAGGAGGAGATCAACAATGAGGTGCAAGCATTCGTGGATACATATAGATAAGTCACCCGCAAAGGAGATATGCCAATCTCAAGAGAAAATATCAAGTGTTACATTATAGAACCAGTGAGGCTCTACACCAAGTTGGGTACCTTGAACAATCATATACGTGCCAAGTGAAATACCCTTATCCCAGATGCACTTACACCAACATGATGAAGGCCAACCACAAATCTCTCCCATTGTAATAGAATACAACATATGGTGTGCTTACCTGACAGAAAATCTCAGGCTCAACATTTCGTAACTCGCCATCTGTAGATTAGCTAACTAGGATAATAGTCATTTTTCTTTTGTGTACTATGATAGCACAGAATACTCTATGAACTCGAAAGATCACATAGAATGCCAAGATTCATTTGATTAGTGAAAATTCACTAGGAAGTCCAAGAGTCAAGAGTAGACCAAATTTCTCTCTCATCCTATAAATGTAACCTCACGCCTCATTTGTAAGGGATCTTTGTTGAGGCCTATTTTGGAGATTCATAGACATATTGCTTAAGAGAATTTTTCTCCTAGTCAATACAATAGTTAATTGTATGTTTTCACTATTGAATGCTTCAAATATCTATGTGCTTGTGCCATGAGTATTTTTCTCACTTAACGGATCGAATGTTCCTGAAGGCTATTTGATGTGCGGTCTCCCCACATGCTGTTTTGTACTCCAAATCTAGTTTTTCTACGTATGGATGGTATTTGGTGTACTCACTCTATACTCATGCCAATGAACTATTTCTTTAGGTATTAGTACAATCTATTTGTTTTTTACTGCACAGTTATGTATGCTGATAAATCGTTGATTGTTGTAAATTGATTTTGCAATCGTTAAGCATTATTTATCTAGTATGCACAAGTCTTATCTAAAATCCTGCTAACAGTAACTCTATGTGAGATTGTGTGGTTTACTGTTTTCTATTCATGGTATATATATGGTACATGATATTTGTCAATTATTATCTTGTGTTTATTAAAGCTCATACATTCTACTAAGTTTATATCATATCTCCGTCTGAAGCTAGCTCCACAAAAATGAATGGCAGTCGGGCCTACATACCGGAAGGGATCTCCAACACACGCGGTGTAGGCTCTAGTTGGGAACCTACACTGGAGAGATCCCCTTGACTGTTGGTGATAAAATCCAGCCCATCAAAACCTGGTTAACATTCAATCGAAAACTCTACAAACTCAACATGCTCTGATACCAAATTATATGATCTGAAATGATCATAAGTTAAAACTAATGTAGAATTGATTAGCCATTAATGAATTGAATGTAAGCTGAAAGTACGGAAATCGAGAGAAATGCTTGAGAAGAAGACTTTACAACAGCTGATAAAACATAATTAAGATGCATAACAGAAGTGAAAACAAAAAAACACAACGATACTAGACAACAAAGTTGATTACAAAGTTCATCCCTAATGGACTACGTCTCTGGTTCCTCTTTCAAGATGGGAAACCGCTTCATTAGGATTGAAATAGAAGAGGTCAATTACATAGAGATTTTACCAAACTGAATGTGCACGCAGGCACTTTTGGTCACTATCAAAGGATAGCTCTTTGAACCAGCTTTCCAACGCCTATCATGGTTCCCGATTCCGACTCTGGATGCTCCTGTTACACTGAAAACAAAACTACCTATATCCTCCAGAATCTGCATACAAAAACCAAAATCACTCTCCTTCCTACTTCAATGAGGAAAACTGTCTCTTATAGGCCTGCAGGTACATGTGAACTCCTTTGGGCTAATCTTGGCACGAATTTACTGAATTGAAGGGTTTTAGGTATTGGTCTAACCATGAAATGACACTTAGGTTCATTAGGCATGGTCCTCGAATTAACATAACCAAAATTTTAATTACAAAAACCTAAAAATAACCATATACTAAAAACAGAACCATTGGCGATTATTAGACAACGCGCTGGCTAACTATTTCCATGTGAACAGGTCATGAGCTAACCACAAATGGACACCTTCGCAGTCTTCTCCCGGTGGTTTCGATGTAGGCATCGCCTTGACGGTTTACATGTGTCCACGTTACCTCCGCCATTGTGGTTACACCTGGCGGCTTTCCATCGTGCACAACCTCTGACGTGGCAACCTTGCATTGAACTAACACTTGCTCACATGCCGATGGTTTATACCCCGTTGCGGTTCTGAAACCTATTCACATATCCCAGCCCGCTTACCTACTCACATGTCCATAGTTAATGTTAACTCTCCATGCGGTTACATTAACTCTGTAGTGTAAACTCTTCTGTTCACATGACTGGTTTCGCTGACTATTGATGTTGTGGTTGACTGTGTCAATACTATGCTCACATGAGCCTGACCCCTAACAGTTATGACATGGTCAAGGTTGGCGGTTTAGGACTATCATATGTTTTTATATTGTTTTGTTTGCAATTTGAATAGGCCGAGGCTTAGGTTTCTAGGTTTTAACACAGTTTTAAATGCAATGACATCCGAATAGGTTTAGCCTTAGGTTTAGTTCCACTTATTAAAAACATATTTGTCACAATATGGCATTTAGTCATTAACACCATGATGACAACCAAACCTTACTCGACAACAAACCCATACCGACACCAAATCCTGCAAAGGCGGATGACAATCATATGCCAATACAAAACTCTGCAAAGGCGAATGAGAAACCCACGTCGAAAATCATATCCTGATGGAATTAATGACAAATTCATGTCGACAACCAAGTGCTAAACCATATCAACCATAGACATTACCTGAACAACCTGAACCATAAACAACATTGTCGAAACTGACGACATTGAACTGAATGCTGACGATGACACTGAACACTGACGATGAAACTGTGCAACTGATCTGACGAGATCCTCCTATATCAACATTTGATCACTGGTGATTGACAGGACTAAAAGACACTAACATTAGCTCCAGCTGGGGATGGTAGCTCCTTTAGGAGGTGTCAATAACATCATAGACCAAGTAGCCTTATCCATTGGGCATGGAGTCAATAATAAAAATTCAAACTCAAAACTATAAACTGGCTAACAAACTGAACTGACTTGACCATAAAAAACACACTGACTAAACTTACTTATAGCAGCAGACCATAGGGATCTTAGGGCCTTCACTACGAGCTTCAAATCCTGATGATAACCGCCCAACTACTGAAGATATATATATATATATATACACAATCAAGTGTAATGATTCCTCCATTGTAACCAATCCAACAAATGGCTACTTACTTGAATCCTACTCACACTTTCCTTGAGCAGGCAGAAGAAAAAAGAAAGTGGCAACTCAACTTTTCCACTAGATCCAATACATGTATTGAAAAACTTGGAAAATTCTTCCTCTACTGATGACTGCAATAAACTCACTAGAGGATCATGGAAATCATGCAACATAAGATCTTCTGGATGATTAAAATGAGTAAAACAAACCTTATTCCACAATCTTGGTTTGTCTATATGTTGAAACTGATTCCCATCAAACAGAATGAGAGCAAATTGTTTTTCATTCTCATCATCCACAATAGATAAGGGCTCTAAATTTTCTTGAATTTCATCAAACACAACAACAAGGTCATATGCAATAAGGATGTCTTCATCATTAACTAGATCACATAGAATTTGGTAAGGTCGCTGCAACTCATCATTAGGATCATGAAATAAAACTTGGCTTTCATCATTCAAATCTGATTGATCTTTAATCATGGAAGAAAATATTGGTTGTTGGAGATGTTCTTGTGGATCATAAGACTGCTGCAAATCAACAAATAATTCTTCAATGATATGCTCAGTTACTTTTACCTGATGATTAGCAAGAGGACTTTGTTTGACAACCACAGTGCTAATGTGTACACCCATAGGATCTAAAATAACCTGTTCTTTTTCATTATTCTCCTCTTCTTGATTAGTTTCAGGCTATTGAATTCTTTCTTAACTTCTAGTTGATCAGTGCGTTGTGTTACTACCAGAATTGTTTCCTGTGGGGAATATTTATGAGCATCTAGACTATATTCATCATCTATTTCTTCATCAATCAAAGAGGAGGCTATTGTGTGCTGAGTATGATCTCGTGTATCAAAGTGATTAGCCTCTTCAAATTGTTGTTCGAATGAAAAATCATAGAAGGCTCCAATGATCTCTTCATCATCCATACATTTGATATCATCTACACTTTTAAGATATGCAATAAAACCTTCACAATAATCACAACAACTTTGTAAAATAGACTTCCTGTAATGCTCGGAGAACACTCTATGGAAATCTTTAAGAGAAGATAAGCTACCTAGCTTCAATCCTTCATACCATGATCTTGCTTTTCCTTCTAGGGTGACCATCATTAGGGGAATTTTGAGGTCTAAAATGGGCCTCCTAAGAAAAATGTACAACCAAAATAAACTTTATGAGAACCAATAAGATTTAAGATGGTGATGTCAACCATGGGGGATGACACACCATTTTTGGAGTAAATAAGTAAGAAGATTAAAAAATAATAAAATAATAGAAACTTTTTCAACTCGCATTTTCAACTTATCTCCCTAAGGTTTTACTCAAATTTCGAGTGGGAGTACTCGTTGGAGTCAAAATTTAATTCCTCATCCGAGGATTACCCATGTTGCATACTTTTGATGGACCTGATATATGAAAAATGAGAAATACATGAAAACACGTGATTGTGATCACGTTTTTTTTTGTGTATTTCTCATTTTTCGTGCAGTAGCATCAATGGAAAGTAAGAAACATGCATACTCCTTGGATGAGGAATAAAATTTTGCATCCAACAATTTTTTCTGCTCGAAATTTGAGTAAACCCATAGGGAGATAAGTTGAAAATACAAGTTGAATAAATAGTTTTCTTTTTTCCCTCTAAAATTTGATGATGTAATCTAATCTTATTTTATTATTTCCACAATTATTTTATAATTTCCTAATAGGAGGCCCATTTTAGACCTCAAAATTCCCCAAATGAAACATTTTCATCAAACAATCCTCATGAAACCTAATACTGAGCTTATATATATGCCAATGAAATTTGAGTAGATGCAGAATAATTTCATCCTTGTTTCCATCTATGAACCTGGGCAAATTAATCTACCAATCTATGCAAGGAATTTGATTTAGAAAACCAGGAATGTGAGCATGATTCATTGGAGCATACCTTCAAGAAATTGAATCCATCTTGAAAACAGTTAATTCACCAAGAAGTTCTTCAAACTATTGGTTTTTTAATAATGGAGTCGCCATGAAAATTATAAACCTTTGGATTCTTCGACATTGGAGTCGCCAGGTGAAATATGCATAGTTTTTCTATGTGTCTAACCATTGTCCACCGTCAAAAAATCAGATCTAATCCTTGTTGTTCTTTCCCAGGGAAGATAAATCACTCATCTCCCCAACAACGACGCCAAAATGTTATCCTCCACAATATCCCAAGGCTGAGAAGGGAGATCAAAGGAGGTAACCTCAAACTACTTAGGGTTCAACAACTAGCTCTGCTAAACCGAAGAGGGATCTCTCTATGATCACAACCAATGAATTGACTGGAAGAAGAATAGATTTTAGGCTAGATATGTTAGGCTCAGGTAAGGTTTTGAAATTTTTAAGGTTGTGGTGGATCAGGAGGGAAAATCAGGGAACTAGGTCAAAAGATCAAAGGGTTCAGCTACAAGAGATATAAAGGAGCATGGTAGTTGTGCCTTTGTGATACTTTTAGGGTTTTGTCGATGTAGTGTAGGATTAAAAATCAGAGATCAAAATGATCATGGCAAGCATGAATTCAGTTATCAGAAGACAAGTGACACAAACATGAAATTCCTAACAAAACAGAGCTTAAAACTAAGAATTATGTTTATAACCTTAAAGGAAAATCACTGAAAAGCATAGGCATGGAAAGAGAATGGAAATATAATTCATATAAACTATAACAGAGATAAACATGATAAAAAACTCACAACACAAGAATTCCTGAATAATGGTTGCAACTTTCCTTTGAATTTCTACAAAAGTAATGAGCTACGAGCTCTAAGAGTTCAACTCATTGATGTCCAACCTATTCTATGACTGAAAGATAGATACATATAGATTAGAAACCATCTTCCCCTCTCTTAGGGTCGAATCCTTCAGTTTAGAAATTGATTACATGAGGTGTTCAAACAAAACCCTAATGTCTAGGGAGGCTAAAACAAATCCTCCATTTAAACTTTGACTGAACTGCTCTCATAAATGAGGCCTAAATTTACATGAAAACAACCTAACAAGCTTATTTACCCTTCATTACATCGTAATTACATCAAGGACAAGTAATTACATCACAAAAACTCAAATTTGGCCGATAAAAGTGAGAAACATTAGTTTCGGGCAAAAGCGCAACGTGCTAGGAGAAAACACAGTGAAATTGGTAGAATTGATTTTTGGAGGCCTTCTCGAGGTCCAAATTAGGATCTTGATGACTCATTGGAAAGTTGTGGATGTCTGATACATGATGTAATCTTCAAGAACTGAAAAAGGTTGCTCCTAGCTTGCAAAAAATTCATTCTCCTATAGGTACTCCCAAAAGTGCAGCGAGCTCTTCAAAAAGAGGGCAAAGAGGTGATTTTTAGGTAGTCTTTAGCCTTTTCCACCTACCAGAACCTGTTGAAATTTTTTTCCCAAAGGCTAGAAGTGATGAGGAATCTAAATATTCAAACCAAATGTCATTTGGAGCTCCCCATCAAAAGCGCAACGTGGGCCATGCTGCATTTTTGACCTACTGACTGTTTCAAAAATTGCCAAAAATTCTGGGTTTTCTACAAAAATAGGGCTAAAATATGAAGCCATATATCTCTACCCATAACAATTTTTACAAAACAGAGAGAGGTTTTTGTTATTTGTTACGTTATGAACCAAAATTCCTCCTATGTCCAAAAATACTTTTCCATTTGTTCATAATTCAAGTTTGAATTTCATCACTAAAAATTGAAAAAGCTCAGCGCGCTCACAGCAAAAGTGCAACAAAAAGTTTGGAGTTTCAAGGCCTTCCTAGAGGATTTTTTGGCTGCATCTCCCAAGACTACTCCAGAAGTGCAACAACTCTCCTATATCAACTGTATTTTGGGAATTTATCCCCAATAATAATACATGTGCATAAAATGAAGGAGTTTTTTGTTCCTTGGCCTATGATTGACAAAAATTTCTTTCACTTTTGTAAAATTCATCTCCATTTGGTCATAAACATATTTTGAAGCAAAAATGTCCCTATGTTCAGCAAATGACTTGTCAATGTCCCTTTGAGCTAGTGGAGGAGATGGCTCACTCTCTTTCTCTTTCTGCCTCTTGAGACCTCTTTTTCTTTGTTGAAATTTGGTACCTGAGGACAGGTGGTTCCCTTAGGCTTTGATCTGTGGCCTAGGGAAAAGTGTCCAAAAGATTTTAATTTTTCTCCTAAAGTGACTTTATAATTTTTATAAAGTTAAAATCTAATTTAAAAGTGACTTTAAGTGATAAAGTTACTAAGTCTAATTTTAAAGTGACTTTTATAAAGTCAAAGAAAAATTAGAAAGGAAAAGTGAATTTGGAAATAAATGACTAAGTGGGTCTTTATTAAAGTGGGTGAATTAAAAAATAGAAAGTGAGATTTAAATGTGCATTTAATCTAAGCCATTGATCTAAATCTATCTCAGCCATTGGATTTAGGGATCACCCAAAAGTCATTTAGGGTTGGGTTAAAGGAGGAAAAGGAGAAAAAGATCATTTATTATTTCATGAGCAAATTGGGAGAAGGAGAGCAAGGGAGATTTCTGGACAGGAAGGAGAAAGAGGCAACAGTTTGGCACACATACCAGGCAGCTCTTCAGCAAATCAGAACAGCAGAAAGAACAAGCATACAGCTGAAAGAACCAGCAATAAAAGGTAGATTTTTGTTGAAAACAGTAAAAGGCAAATTTGTTTTTGCACAGAAATCAAGGCAACTGATTTTCTGCACAAAAATCGAGGTCCGTACAGCCTGTCTGTACCGTATGTACAGCATGTTCGTACCGTCCGTACAGCCATCTGTACCGTCTGTACGATCGTCCGTACAGTTGTCGTGCAGCATTGTGTTGCTGTTTGGAAATTTCCAGTGGGCTGTGAGGCTCAGAAATCGAGATAAGTTGGAAATTTGTTTGCTGATTTTTGCTGAAATTTCTCACTGAAAAAAGGCATTTTCCAGAAATAAAGAAGAGCTCTCAAACTAGTTTTCCCCAAGAGTTGTAGGGGGTTTTTCCAGCGTCACGTTGACCAAAAATATCAGTGTTTTAATGTGTTTTAATGGCTGTTTATTATTGCTGATTTTTATTTCTGCAATTTCCAGCATTCTGTAAATTTTCCATAATTTGTGTTTTCAGCAAATTTATTTTTTCCAGCTTGTTGAATGCATGTTTATGGGAAATGGCATTTAACTACATGGGAGAAATAAGGAGAAACTGGAAACCGAGGTGGGAAAACAAATTTTTTTACATGGTATCAGAGCTTGAGTGTTGAAGGGCAGTTTGGGACAGCAAAAGAGAAAAATTACAGCTGCTGATTTTTCACTCAGAAAATTCCAGCAAGCTGATTTTTCATAAACAGCGGGTTTTATCTTTACTACAACAGTGCTATTTTTCAGTTTAGGACAACAGGATGTCATTGGGATTGAGGGTGGAGGATAGGTTGGATGGGCATACAAATTACAGCGTTTGGAAGGAGAGAATGCAAAGTATCTTTGAGGAGGCAAAAGTCTGGGATATCATGGTGCATACCACACAGACACCTATTGTTGTGCCTACTGATGCTACTGAGTTGGCTGCTTATAATAAAAAGAACAACAAGGGTAAGAGGCTGATTCTAGACGGAATCAAAAACCATTGCATTCCTCATGTGAGAGGAAAGAGCAATGCCCATGAGATGTGGACAGCATTGTCCAATCTCTACCAGAGTACCAATGAGAACCGGAAAATGGTCCTGAAGGAGAAA
>APFE030903015.1:47685-68394 GCA_000404065.3 Pinus taeda | reverse complement strand
ATTTCTTTAATGGCAGGGAATTTCAAATCAAATTTTGGGGTTAGAGATATTAAGATTTTCTCAACAAGCATTGATTCTTTTACTTCATCACCAAGAATTCTCATTGAATTAACTATCTCATCTACCCTAAGAAATAAAATTGCAATACTTTCATCAGTATGCATTCTAAGGGTTTCATATTAAATTCGAAAGATGTGAAGTTTGGCACTCTTTACCTTATTGTCACCTTCATAACTCTGGATGATCTTGTCCCATATAGCCTTTGTTGTATTAATCTGAATGACCTTTACAAATTTTGATTCTGCCAAGCTTCCCAACAGATCATTGATAACCTTTGCATTGGTCTCATATTTTTTTCTTTTCTTGTTCATTTGTGGGAATGGAGGATGGATACTGATAGTCTCCTTCAATCATTCCCCAAACATCATCTCCAAGTGACTGTTGATAAGCTCTTATTCTAACCTTCATGAAAACCAAGTTGGATCCATTAAATAATGGTGGCCTGATAGATGCTACTCCCTCTTGATTTTCCATCCTTTTGGGAAATGGAAAATTTCTTCCTTCAAGTGATCAAGCTTCTTTTGAAGGACCCACTCTGATACCAATTGTTAGAAAAAATACTAAGAGGGGTGGGGTGGGGGGGTGTGAATCATTATTTTAAAACTTACTTCAACTTTACTTTTCTTATTCGAATTTCTATACATGACTCTTATTCAGTGAGCCCACATACATACACAACTATGATGAAAGAAAATTGCGTATATCCAGTAAAATAGCTTTACATATAATTCATCATCTACTAATCTTTAACCATTGCTTCATTACTTCATTAAAACATGTATTAAGTAGAAAATATGATCATTAAAGAGAAAATAGATAGTCAACACATAAGAAACACATCAACACACATGAACACCAAAATTTTAGGTGGAAACCCAATGTGGGGGAAAATCACCGCTACTGTCGTCTCTATATTCATTTAAAAAATAATATTCTTACAATCTTGTACTAGTGCAGACTTCAACTAGTACACAGGCTCCTACCTATAGAAGGATACAACCTTATCTCATTTTATAACTCCTTTTAGAAGGGAGCTACAACCCCCTTTCTAAAGAGTTCTATCCTTAGCTCTTTATGGATCACTTTTCAGAATGTTTCAAATTGGATCCACTTTCAACTATTTTGAAATCAATTACTCAAAGTCTGAACCAATTGAATCATCAAAGCAACTAATGTAACCAATGCAATTAGATCAAACTAGATAAAAACAAATCATGCTAATGCATAGGCACTCATCAATATATAAATCCAAGCATTGCTACCCATCACATAAACCAACTACTGCCACTACACACCTTGATCAAGAATACATCGGATTGTATACATTACTGTTATTAATCATACCTGTGTATGTACGTGCTTCTCCTTAAGAATGTACACATATATATCTCAAAAATATTGATACCTGAATCATAATCAATGTCATTGTATCACATACCAAACCCATCACAGATAACAGAACCAAATATAGGTCATTATATAACAACATCATCATTTAGTTAACATTTCATTCCACAATCAGTTCAACCCAACTAGTACTATCAAACACAGATCATTATAAGAGAGACATCATTGACAGACATCAGCAAGCATAACTGAATTGATCAACCATCATTAGAATTTCATGCTTCAAAACCCTAGCAATTGTACATGATTTTTATAAATAACACCTGTGTATGTACGCACTTTTAATACTTCACATCTGGATACAGATTCTAATTTTTTTCAGAATATATACATGACCCCCAAGAAGTAGATCCACATATGTACGCGACCTTTCTGAAGAAAACCTATGTACAAATCTAAAATTATTGAATCATTCCTTTTCTGCAACCACAAAGCATATTTCACAACCCTTACTGTTATATCTTATTGTCAGAGTATCATTACCATCACAAATTCATAATTTTTAGTCATAATTATAAAGGATCAATCAAGCATATTTATTAGTTACTAAAATGCTTTTAGATCTATTAAATCAAAACCTCCTTGATGGTCCTTGGTGCACACATGTTTCAAATCAAACCATTCATTAATGACCCATAACTTGCACACTTAGCACTTTGATCTCCATCTCCTTATATAGCTTAGGCCTTAGCCAATACCTTAGGCCAATCCCTTAGTAAGGCTGATGGTATTCTTTGACGGGATTAAATATCCATTGTCGTGCTCATTGCTATGGGCCAATACCATGTAAAAAACCCCAAGTATTAAGAATACCATGCTGCAAAAACTGTACAAGACTTTGCTTCACCATACTCGTGTATGTACACAGTCTTTGTTTACAGGACCCACGTATATTTTCCTACACTTTATCTTTATCATTCCTCTATCTTTGAAATGATATGCCTTTTTCCAATCCTTTTGTCGTATTTTTACTAGCATCTATACTCATCCCACTACCATTATGTTGGCATTTTTATTAAGTAGGTTGCCATCAAAGACAACACATTAGCCATAATGACAACAATATCATGACTTAGTAAGAAACAAGCATCCATATCTCTCTCCATAACTGAAGTTGAGTACATAGTAGTTACTAATTATTGTACACAAATCCTATAGATGAAGGAAACCATGAAGGGTATCAACATATAAACAAATCAACCTATCACCATCTACTTTGAGAACACTAGTGCAATAAGCCTCTCAAAGGATCCAATCATGCACTCAAATAAAAAACATATCCAAATTAAATATCACTTCCTCCAATAATAGTTTGGAGAGAAGAATATTAAAATGGAGTATGTCAACACCAAAGAATAAATTGCAGATATCTTCACAAAACCCCTCCCTAGAGAAGCATTTGAACATCTTTATCAAAAAATGGGGGTCATCTCTCTTGCATCTCATTAGAGCATCACTTTGTTATTGATGTCAAAGGGGAAGAAGCATGATGACATGGGAGCAACATGATGATAGAGGGAGAAGTATGGTGATAGGGGATGTAGCCTATGAGGATATTGTTGTCATCAATTACAAAGGGGGATATTGTTTGTGAGATTAATTATTATTGATGTCAAAGGGACCTTAAATGAGGATATAATTTCTACAGGCTCATAGAGGACTTCAAAGCATTTCCAATGAGTATTTACTCGCCCTCTAACTCCTTTCCATTGATAATATATTTGTTGGGTGTGCATAATATTGTTTCCACGACTAGTCACATGCATGAGGGGGATAACCATCTCTGTTCATTGTGTTGGGTGCAAAAAGGGTGGGTAGCCCCCTTGTATGGGGTCTAGTGAAGTGCCCTGAGAAATTTTTCTTGGACCCTATATTAGGTGGGGGAACCTACCTATGGTTTTGTGCATGGTTTTTGCACATGGTTTTGGGCATGATGGTTTTTTTCCCATGGTATTTTGTCGATCTAGTCAAGGGAACTATGGTTATGTTCTAATCCAGGGTTGATGTATTGGGGTTTATGAATGCTTCGACATGTATATATATGTATTATAACATTGAAAGGAATAAAATGAAAAATCAATCTAGTTGTCCTAGTTTAAAATCTCTACGTATTGGTTTTTTATTTCTTGCCATTGTATATTTTACATTTTTTAAGAATTCATTTATAGGTAATTTATGTACAGGGTTAAAAACTACATTTGGTATCAAATTTGTTTCGTCTTCAAGTGGACGCCTTTGATACTAAGGGGTTTTGGTCAAGCCTGTGGTAGACCCTATTTTGTGGGAGACCTACGGGATCAATTCTTGTGGTGAAAGAAGATGGCGAGTAGTGGAAAGATAAAGATCGAGAAATTTAATGGTTAGAGTTTTGAGTTATGGAAACTCAACATGGAGGATCTGCCGGTGGATAAAGATTAGTGGATTGCGATAGATCCAAGTACTAAACCAACAACAATGGTAGCAGAAGACTGGGAGAAGTTGGATAAAAAAGAAAAGAGAAAAATACGGTTGTGTATCTAAGATTTAGTATTGTTGAATGTATCATGGGAAGCTATGACAAAGTCTTCATGGGACAAGTTAGGGACTTTGTACCAATCTAAGTCTTTAGTGAACAAATTGTTCCCGTGGAAAAAGCTATATAATTTGAGGATGAAGAACAGAGACTCGGTGACAAAGAATATGAATGCATTTAATATTGTGGTAAGCTAGTTATTATCACATTGATATTAAATTTCAGCTAAAGATAAACGCATCAATTTATTGTGTACTCTACCAGATTTGTGGGATAGTCTGGTTGTTGCAATACGTAGCAATACAACTACCTTGAAGTTTGATGAAATAGTTTGATCCTTGCTGTCGGTGGAGTTGAGATGGAAAAATATGGAGGGACAAAAAGGATATGCCTTATTTGTATGAGGATAGTCCCAGAACATAAACAAAAATATGTCTTTGAGCGGGGGATCTAAATATAAATGGAGATCTAATTCTCCAGGAAAACCTGTAAATGTATGTGGGAAATGTGGAAAGGAAAGAAACTTCAAAAAGGACTGTAGATCTAAAGCTCCTAGGAAAGGAAAAGGATATGATGATGCTCCTTTTGCAGAGGCAAAAACCACCTTAGATGAAGGTGGGGATGTGTACATGGCTTCTTCTTCAAGTACACATGTAGATCATGAGGCATGGTTGATTGACTCAGGTCCATTCTTTCACTTCACTCCCCATAGGGAGTGGTTCTGCGGGTATGAGAAATATGATGGTGGTGATGTCTTCTTAGGAGATGACAGGAAGGCTAGAATCATTAGATGCAGAAAATTAAAGTTGAAGTTGCAAGGTGGAAGGATTAAAATAGTTCTTGGTGTTCTGTATATTCCTGCATTGGCCAGAAATCTGATTTCTATAAGCAAGATGGATGTGCAGGTGTAAAAATAGTGTTCGAGAAAGATACCTGTAATATGGTTTGAGGAGCACTGGTATTGATGTGGGGAGTTCGGATTGGAACTCTATACAAGCTTCTAGGTAGTGTTGTTATTGATGGGTGCAATAGTTATGTGGTTCCTAAAAGTGGAGCAAAAAATCTAGTGGCCTCTGGAGAAAAGACCATGTTATGGCATCAAAGGCTTGTACATATTGGACAAAAGGGCCTTCGAATACTGCATGGTAATGGTATGGTAGAAGGTATGTATAATTTCTCTATGGATTTTGATTTATGTGAACATTGTGTATATGGGAAGCAAAATTGGGTGAGTTTCCCCTCTGGTGCTTAGAGGGCGAAAAGAATATTAGAGCTTGTGCATAGTGATGTGGTTGGACTTGTGTCAGTTCCATCACTGGGTAAGTTTGTCTACTATGTATCATTTATAGATGACTTCTCAAGGAATACATTGATATATTTTCTCAGGACGAAATCTAAAGTCTTTGAAAGGTTTAAAGAATTTAAGGCTCTAGTGGAAAACTAGACAAAGAAGAAAATAAAGGTGCTAAGGACAGATAATGGTGGAGAGTTCTGCAAGAAGGAATTTGAAGAGTTCTGTAAGTAGTGTGGTATAGCATGATCGAAGACTACTCCATACACACCTCAGCAAAATAGAGTTGCAAAAATAATGAACAAAACGTTGATGGAAAATGAAAGAAGCATGCTCAGTGGTGCCGGGTTAGGACAAGAATTATGGGTAGAGGCAATGGAGATTGCATGTTACCTGGTTAATAGAACACCTTCATCAACATTGGAGGATTAGACTCCATATGAGGTATGGACTGGTAATAAACCCTGTCTTTCACATCTAAGGGTATTTGGTTGTGATGCATATGTACATTTTGCAAAGGAGAAAAGAACCAAGTTGGATAGTAAATATGAAAGGTACATCTTTATTGAGTATAAGGATGGTTTAGAAAATTATATGCTCTGGAACCCATAAACAAGGAATGTTGTGTATAGTTGAGATGAGGTCTTTATAGAGGTGAAAGATGTTATTAAACATGAAGTCCTACCAAAGGAAACTGAGAAGATAGAGTTTGAGCTAAAGGAAAAAGAATCAGACTCTACAACATAACATGAATCAGAAGATGAAGAGCCACAAAATCCAGTTGTGAGAAGATCAGTTCAAGAAAGAAGGTAGCCAAAAGGGTATAGTCCATCTGCTTTCCATTCAAAATTTTCTTTATTTATTACTGATGATGATCCAGAACTATCAGGGAGGTAGTAAATTCATAGGATGGCAAACACTGGAAAGAGGCCATGGTGATGAAATGCCATCTTTGGAGAAAAATGAGGCTTTGGATCTGGTGGAGTTGCCGATTGGAAGGAAACCCATTGGAAGAAAATGGGTGTTTAAGAATAAGATGAATGCAAAAGGAAAGGTGGAGAAATATAAAGCTCAGTTGGTAGAAAAAGGTTATTCCTAGGTGTTGGGAATTTATTTTAGTGATAGTTTTTCTCCTATTTCCAAGGTAGCTTCTCTTAGATTACTTTTATCTGTTGTTGCTGCTTTTGACTTTGAGGTAGAACAAATGGTTATGAAGACAACGTTTATTCACGAGGATCTGGAAGAAGAGATCTATATGAAGAAAATTGAAGGATTTGCGGTGAAGGGAAAGAAATAACTTGTATGTAGGTAAAAGTCTTTGTATGGGTTAAAGCAGTCACCAATATGTATTTATATTTCTATAGGTTGATATAATGAATTAAAAAAAAGTTTATAATTTGTCAAATAGAGAAATTTGAGAAACATTTTATAATATGGTTGAGTATGGTCAACAATAATGGTCAACCAAGGTCTTTATTGTTGAATATGGTCAATCAAGATCTATATGGTTGAATATGGTCAATAATGTTCAACCTTCTTTAAGCATGGTCAAACCCATTAAGCATCTCAACAATTAACGTAATCATTATTGTAACTATCATTATACTCCATGCATGTGAGTTGTAAATATCACAACCACATTTATGTGGTTTATATACACTGATCGGTGGAATGATGTTAACTGGTTTATATAAACCACATTAGTAAACATGGTTGTGCTAGTCATAGAATGAATAAGAAAATATAATATTCCACCACTAACTCCTTGCAATGCTTCTTTCCTTCTTTCAATAAGCATCCTAATAAGGGAATATGACACTTTATTAGTATATAATGTCGCCATGTTCCCTTTTTCTTCAAGTCAATGCATGGGCATGGACCAACACATTCCACAAACACGCAGACCAATGCATGCACATGGATTAACACTTACCGTGAGCATTTAGGTCATGAGTAGATTCTCCAACGTATTTGATGGATGCTCACTCTTCATGCACTTCAAACATTCACATCCAACCTTTCACTCTCTCCATAGGTTGTTCTTTTCCATCAATCACTCCTAAGCTCTTTCAATCCATTGGGGATAATTTTTCAAGTGCATGAAGCATCAACTGAGTTTCCTGATCTGTAATATTCACCTCCAAATTTTTATTCACCTCAATAACCAAGCTCCCTTGTATGTAATTAAAAACATTCACCTCCATTTTTTTTCACGTCAGTAACCAAGTTGTTTTCTATGAAGTCAAATCTCACCATACTTACGTAAAGTTTCACCTTGGTTTATGTGGAAATCTTCTTCACAATGGTCCTTCATACAACCATGTTGTAAATGATATCCCCTTATTCCATATCCAAGAGATGCATTATAATCTCCACTTTTGATGGGCCTCTATTTTCTACAACTTGCAAATCAACATTATCTTAAATGATTTTATCTTCTATAATTTATTCGATGAAGTATTTAGCTACAAAATTCTTTTCAATTCTCACCAAACAAGTTCAACATACTCCAAATGGGTGTTGATCCACTGGCTATTATAAGCACATATATGCAAAACTGTTCCAATTTGCAACATTATTCTTCTCTTCTTCATCATTTAATCCTCCCTGAATTGTTTGAACAACATTTTGTCAATCAAGAGATTCCACTTCTCTTAGGTAACAAAACACTTACACAACTCCTATGAATGCTTTTGCAATGCTCCTATGAGTAGCATTGAAAATGTTCCTCAACTACCCCCTTACATCATTACTTTCCTTCTTTTAATTGTTGCCCTAATCAAGGAACATGAAGCTTTGTTACTATATAGTGCTCCCATGTTTCTTATTCCCCAACAATGCATAGACATGGAGCAACACTTATGGGAGCGTGTGGATTAATGTATGGACATGGACAAACACTTGCCACAAGCATGCATATCAATGCATGGACATGGACAAACATTTTCCACAAGCATATATATCAATGCATGGACATGGACCAAAACTTGCTATGAGCACATAGATCATGAGTAGAATGTTCAAGGCACAAACCAATACTTGTCATCTCAATCCTCATAATCCTCTTATTGAATGATTTAATCATCTTTACTATAATGTCTGCTTACAACTTAAATATTTTCTTCAAATCATATTTGTATATTACGTGATAGTTTTAATTTGTATTAGTTTTTATTGAATTATAAACATTGCTATATGAACAATATAACTAAAATTCACAATAAAAAGTTAATAAGTATATATAATAACACTTATATAATTTTTTCATCCATAGAAATTTATTATTATATTTTTATCTCTAAATTTTTCTAGAATTATTTATAGAATATAATTTTATATAACATTTTTATAATGAAATAGAAAATAAATTATTTTATTTTTTAATTATAAACATAAAACTACAACATAAATTTCCTCAATTTATTTCATTAACCTACTGAATTTAAATGAAATCAATTAAGCAAACTGAAATTTGATAATCACTTAATACGGTACATATTTATAAATAATATGTATTTAAAAATGAATTCATTTAAAAAAAAAATTACACTAGAGCACCTGATCTACCTTGTCAATCCTAGATCATATTGCCTTGTGCCATACCTTGATGATGAAAGAGGGATCGCAGTGGGTACAGATAGACTAGACGAAAGAGACACTGTGTGGGTGTTGGTAGCACCATGAAACTTCTCTTTGAAAATGTTTTCCCTCATCCTTTTTGTAATTTGGATGAGTGCATCTCTAGCAACACTCGGCTCTCCAGTAACCTGAATCAGCTCCTCATTTTGGGAAGCGCATTTGGGTCGCTCCTCTGCGAAATATGCGAATATTTGCTCCAGTGTGATTACGCATCTCACTGATGATGTTGCCACCTTTACCAAGAAGGCAACCAATGTGCTTTGACGGAACAAGAAGCCTTGTACAAATGCTACCTTCATCATTGTCATTGTCACTACTAGTCTTTCCTTGCAATTGGAGGACTGCCTCAAGCGTAGGTGAAACCCCATCAATAGCCAACTCTGTTGAAGAAACTACAATTACACGTTCATCTGAATCTGATTGTGCGTCTTCAACCTTAATACTTGCTCCTGTGTCTTTCCTCATGCTTTTGATGATATTGCCACCCTTACCAATCACACCTCCAATTTTATCATTTGGGCATACAATACGAATACAAAACTCCTCCGGACTTTTCTCAATAGCAAAATTCCGAGATTTTGGAGCAATGGGAAGAGCAGGGTTATAACTAAGAGACCATGAACTTCGAGCAGCTTCACTTCCATATCCTCCCAGTGCTGGTAAATGGCCGGAGCCATAAGTACCAGTTACTCTTGGAGCACCTGAACTGTGATGAGCAAACAGTGAATCTCCTTGCGGAACATAATTTGGCGGAGTAAATGATGCAGGCACACCAGAAGGAACGAGTGAGCTTGGGTTCGTTGCAGATAAAATATCACTCCAAGGAATTTGTTCTTTAGGTGGGTGTTTATACAGAAAAGCTGAAACTTCATACAGTGCTTTCTTGACAGTGGTTGCATCTCCAGATATGACAACAACTTCACCAAAACTAAAATCACAGCCTGGCAACTCATCTTTTGGGCGTATCTGAATTTGTGCCCCCGATTCACTTCTCAACTTTTGAATGTTATTTCCACCTTTTCCAATTAAACCTCCAATCTGGCTATTAGCAGCCAGCAACCGAGCAATGTGTTGTCTCTCTCTGTCGACGTCATTATCAGTGCCATAAGATTGTTGGACAATAAGAGAGTGCACTCTAAGAAGAGCATTCTGAGCAGGACACACAGGTTCAACTTCATTCTCATTGCAATCCTCGCCATCTTGCTCCTTGTGGTTGGTTGACGGCGAGCTGAAGATTACTATGACGCGCTCATCAACGCCTGGAACAGTATCTGTAACTTTAATGTTCGAACGCGTCTGCTGCCTCAGAGATTTTATAACTTTACCCGCCTTTCCTATAACACGTCCTACCACATTAACAGGACATAATATGCGATACACAGTACTGTCAGCGCCAGGCAAAGCTCGATCTCTACCCGTGCCAGAGTTCAGCCTCTTATTTCCATTATTGTTCTCTGGAAGCTCATTTTCCCTGCGTGCTCGCTTTCCAATGGCAGCGTAAAACCCGTCCATTGCAGCCAATCCTTTCACTTTTACAGATGAGATGTCTCCCTCTTTTAACCAAAAAGAGCTGAGCCACCACAAGAAGTTCGTGTACTTGAATCCTATCTGTCCTCGTAAGTCTCCGGCACCCTCCCGTCAAGGCCACTGATTCGCTCCTTTTATATGACATGCGTTAGGGCTAATTAAGGCCGACAACTTGTTCACCCGGTACCCTCGTCTTAAGACCGACGTGTGTAAGTTTGGTTTCCACTTCAATAATAGTATCATATTTTCATATTCTTACATCAATATTAATATAAGGGGAAGAAGAGTTCACGAATGGGTTACAATAAGGGAACGATAAAACATTTGTGTGGGTTTAGTCTTCACGACATTACAGGGTCAAATTTCATGGAAGAGCTAGAAATTGAATATTTCCTAAGTTTGTTAGTTAAATTTATTTAAATTTATTTATGGTTGAATTTGTATTAATTATGTTTTGATTATAAATATTTATTTAAAATATAAAATAAATAATTTTTTATTTTTTGATATACTAAAAAGATAATTTTGCACTTATCCATTTTGTACACATTTAATCTTCATCGACTTAGCTCATCATATTGATAAACATTTTTTTTATGACCAATGATCACTGCCATCTTTTGAGATTCGTAGAGTGGGAAGGCATCTCCCATCCATGACGGAGCCTAGGACTTCATCTTGTGAGGTGGACTAGACATATTTGGGTAAGCTCTTATCCAAGTTGTTGGAGTCACTCCAAGGGTTGCTGGCAAACTTGAACCATAGAGGATTTGTAGAAGATAAAGAGAGGGAGACTTATCAACTCCTAATGAACACCAAATTCGAACTACTACAGAGTAAAGTAGAGATGTTCGAGACTGAGATTTGGGTTGATTTGAAAACTATGGAAAACAAAGTGTCTAAAATCAAAGAGAGTTCAAACAATAGGATTCAATTGATCAAGAATGAAGTGGGACCAACTGAGAGCCAAAAAAAAAAATAAAAAATCACCCAATAGGCAAATAAAGCATAAAAGTACTCAAGCGGGGCTTGCAACACTTGTCTCAGAATGGTCTTCCAATGCCATATAAATCCCCACAGTTAGAATCCTTTAAATGCTATGTATATATATTTCTATTATGTTGTTTTTGTAAGGCATATAACAGGCTTCATTTGGGAATGGTAGGCAAAAATAGCCACAATAATAGGCTAACTATAGTGTGGACATCTGAAGGAAGTTTAATCATTGAATATGTAGACCAATGTACAAGTTGTGGCTCTGAAACCAACTCTTTATATTAATGAAAATGTTGACCTACTCTTAAAAAAAGTAAAAAATTAATCCATCCATCTTAACTCCATATTTATCAAGTGTTGAGAAGGATCAAGTCTCTAGATGTGCAAACATTTCTTCAAGTTTTTCACTCAAAAAGTAGGTTTGCACCTTGAGATATTTGGGCCCTCATTAAGACAGATCTAGGTTTCCATGTAGTAAATGAAAATTTCAACATTTTTAGAAATGTCAAAATTAAAAGGAAATACATTGAAATATAATAAGTAAGAAAATAATCAATGGCTAACATAAACAATTATTTCAATTGTTTATTGCTATATGAAATTCTTAAACATGTGAAATGTTTTTTTGGCTACATTGTATCCATTAATGCACATAATAATTAAGCTATGTTTATTTTGAAACAGGGATTTCAAAGTTTTAATTTAATTATTCATGATTATTAGGTGGACGTTAAGGGTTTAACCACCAAGGGATATTGTAGAATATTCTTAGTACTAGCGATAGATAAAAAATTGAGATTTATCTCAAAAGGGTTAATCCCTTTTCTACCATTTTAATTAATTCATTAATAAAAAAATGTCATATGAATATGGGCTAATGAATAATAATATAGAATAAAGTTATAAATTAGTTAATTTTTATGATTTTTCTTTTAAATCTTGTTAATGTGAAATGTATCATGAGGTAAGTGTTTTAATGCCTCCTATTGGAGCTAAGAGACCTCCTCCCAATATGAAAGAGATGTTGTAATGTTTTATTATGTAAACATTTTGTCTAAGTCAAATAAAACAAAATGATATATATATATATATATATATATATATATATATATAAACCTTTCCTCAAGTTTCCCCTTCAAAAATGATGTTTTCATCTTATATATTTTATCCTCTCGAAGCTTGATAGAACCAAATTTAAGATGGATTTAGGTTGATTATATTGGTAGGAATGCCAATTTTGGAATAGGGCTTCAAGAATTTTAATTTAATCATAAAAAATTATTGGATAGATGGTAGGGATTTAATTTTGAAAATTAAAAGTCAATAAAAAGAAACAGAAAAACCCGTGGCTAACAAAAAAAATTGTTTCAGTTGTTTTTCCCCCTAAAACTTGTATTATTATGAAAAATATTTTTGACAATATTATATACATTAATGTATATAATATAAATATAATAATAATAAATATGCTTATTATTGACAAGTATATGATATAAATTTATTTTACATTTAACTAGTTGCATTACATATCTCTGTGTCTGTGTCAGAGATTTAAATCTCTTTTTACTTTTAGGTTAAACTCTTCAATCCTCCTTTATAAATTCTATGAGTACATACTATTTTTTATTTATTTTTCTAGTTATCCTTTAACAAATAACACCAATTACTTATATACTTAGTCATATTTAGTTTACTTATTCATTATGTATTTTTCTGACTTCTTCTTGAGGGACTAAGATGACATGCAACACGTAT
This sequence comes from Pinus taeda, assembly GCA_000404065.3. Classification (NCBI taxonomy): domain Eukaryota; kingdom Viridiplantae; phylum Streptophyta; class Pinopsida; order Pinales; family Pinaceae; genus Pinus; species Pinus taeda. The sequence continues at coordinate 55,207 of APFE030903015.1, read as the reverse complement.
TAATTTACTCATGTAAATGTAAATAAAATCTCTCTCTCTCTCTCTCTATATATATATATATGTGTGTGTGTGTGTGTATGTGTGTGTGTGTGTGTGTGTGTTCAAAGCTCATAGAAGTGTTACAAAATTTTGATGTTATAGGAGAATCTCTCTATTGTTAGATACATAGATATCAAGATTCCTTTGTATTTTGAGTCCAAACTTAAAAAATTTCCTATAGAGGATAAACTGCACACCATAAAAGAAATAGATAACACATAACATGGAGAGAAGGAAAGCAAGGTCTGCATGGGTGGAACTATGTTTTTCCAATGGCCCAAAAACCAAAATTCTTCCTTAGACTAAACTTATGGATATGATAAGAACCGAAAGTATAATTTAATATAGATAAAACATCAATGAGGGGGACAAGATGGTAAACAATCACGAGCATCCAATTAATCTGTTAAGATGATCACAATGTAGAGGATCTATTCAAGAAGTCATCTTTCTAATTCATTATTTCCTGATGTTAAGTAATCACAACTGCAATTGGGTTATCAATGCTACAAACCCTTTGCTCCAGAGAGTTAATCTTTTGCTTGAGGTTTATTAAAATTCTCAAAGCCATGTCCATATCCTTTCCTAGAGAGCTCTCTACTGATGCCGATATTCCTAGGATCACTTTTAGTTTAAATCACAACCCGTCAATGGTTGTTTCATATTTTCGGAGGGAGATATGAGTTGGTCATAACTCCCCAAAATCCATGCTTATTATTGTAGCAGGGGAGAAGACAAGAGAAACTAGAAATAGGCTAATATCAAGTTCAATTATCCATGCAGAGCACTCAGATAAACCATCAGTTAAAGTAATAACCAAATGCTTGGTTCAAGAGTCTAGGGATCCACCATTTGATCATGTTTCTATTTAATATGAAATCGCTCGACTTTGCATGCGAAGTGGAAGACTTACTCCCAAATTTGGTTGATTGTGGGTTCCAATCCTATGTGTTTTGCATTTATTCCTTTAACTGAGTAGTTTATTAACACGAAAGAATTGCTGAACATGATCAATGAGTTTGGTTACATAGTTTTTCATAGGAAAATGCCTTTAAGAAGAGCAATTTCTTCTGCTAAGTGGTTGATTTTCATCCCGAATTTACAAGTGAACCTTCCTTCATTTACTCTTACAATGAAAAAATAACTCCCTCACCCCCCTGCCCCTGCCTACCTCCCTTGGATTTCCTTTCGAGTCTCCATCGAAGAATAAAACATATGATCCTTGCATTGTCCACCATTTAGAGAACTCCTTTGAGTCTAATTGAAGTTGCAAGCATGAGTTTATGGATATTATCAGATTTTTTTCTCTTTATAATTGTCTAAATCGATGGAAGTAGACCACCATGCCTTCTTTGATTCATCTAATTGGGAATCTGGTTGGCATAAGAAATTATGGTAAAAGAATTTTTGGGGAGAAAATTAAGTCCCTTTCGTAAAATATTTAGGAATAAGGATGAATTTCTTGAATATGATTTTGTTTTGAGCCGAACCTATCATCCATAGTATAAATTTCATGATAACCATCCAAACCATTTTGAATTTTGGCTTGGAGTGAAAGGAACCACCTTCGTGTTTATACCAATTTGCAAATAGATATGTTCATGCGAATGGAGAGGTGATGTGAGGATCAATATCTTTAGAAAACAAAATCCATACCTATTTGGCATAAGGGCATTCGAGGAAGAGGTTTTTTAATCCAAGTGGATATTGGTGGCGATTCACCTATTCCACTTGGATCAACAACACCGTCTCTTTCAGTTTCCTTAATTGTAGCACAATTTACTATTTTTGGTTATTTTTTAGGTCCTAAACTCCAAAGCCATTTTGAGACCCATTAAAATTCCCTTTGAAGAATGTTGTAGATGCATTGACAAAGTTTGTGATCATTGAGAAATTTTCTTGGTGTAGAGAAACAATGGGCATTGCAGAGCTAGACCAATGACTAAGCTCTCATTTGACACCCTATGTGGAAAAGAAAACAAGAAGTCAGAGAATGTTGGGTGTGTGCTATATTCTTTCCACGACTAGTTGCACGTGCCGGGGGGTCGTAATCGCCCTTGTTCATTATGCCAGGCACAACAGGGGGGTTTTAGGGGGGCAGTAGCCCCTTATATGGGGTTTGGGGTAGCTCTCTCAAATTTTTTTTTGGACCCTATATTAGTTGGGCGGACCTACCTATGGTTTTGTGAATGTGTTTTTCACATGGTTTTCGGCATGATGACTTTTTTCCCATGGTATTTTGTATATCTGGTCAAGGGAACTACGGTAATTTTCGAAATCCAGGGTTAATGGATTGAGGTTTATGAATGTTTCGACATGCATATATATGTATTGTAGCATTGAAATGAATATAATGAAAAATCAATATAGTAGTCCTGATTTTGGGATCCAGGGGAAAATATCTATGTATTTGTTTTGTGTTTCTGGCCATTGTATATTTTATGTTTTTTAAGAATTTGTTTGCAGGTAATTTCTATATAGGGATAAAACCTACACTATTGAATTTTGAATTTAAAATCCAAAAATTTGTCAAGCCTACACTAGTAGGCCTACATGTGCAAGTTGGATCCTCCTCAAAGGGACGTGTCTCTTAATAATAGGTAAAACATGTATAAATAAGAGGTTGGACTCCTCATTTTGGCCATGAAAATCGGTTCACGCATAGAAGATGATCCAAATTTTTTACGTCAAGGATGCATACACAATTACATATAAAAGAGTGTGTAACCAAGTAACTTAAGCACATGAAAATAAGTGTAAATCAAAAGAAACCCTGAGATCAAAGGCACAAAATGATTTGATTATAGAGTTCACCCAGTGCGGGCTACGTCTACAGGCCCTGCTCAAAGTGGGGAGACCACTTTCATTAAATGGCAGCAAAAATGAGATACAATCAAATTTACATAAATGACCCTTATACCTCCATTTTCTGGCATGGACTAAAAAATTCAAAGCTTAAATGCAAAAAAGGAACATCACCATTAGAATTGTGGCATGAAATCGTGTCAAACAACTATAAACTTGACCCTGTTCTGAGCAAGTGACCTCTAAAGCTCTAAGGAATCTTCAGATTCCCTTAACATTCACTACAAAAAGATTCTCCCAAGATTCCCTAGGAATCTTTCTCAAATCCTCTCCTGCCTAGGCGCGATTTCATCTCGGGCGCACTCCTGGTTCCACCTACAAATCAGTTCTTCTTCTCTATTCCGCCACATCCTCCCCTCTGTCGAATAGTGAATGGGATTTAAATATGTTTGTTTCAAGCGGAGTTCACAATAGAGACATTGGATCATTTGTGGGGGTGGCACATATGTTGGAGGTGGACCAGGTTCAAAACCTACCACACCCCATATATGGTCCTTCAATTTTTTTTAAATAGTTGTTTGTTGTAATTTTGTTTGGCATCGTTTAATTTTTGGGGACACCCGTTAGCGAACAGGTCCACCTGGACCGGGCGGGTTCGAACCTCATCGGGCTCCATATACGTGGCTCCATTATATTTCAGGTTGGGCAGGTTTGCTGACGGTTGGCCGACCCACCATTTAAGTTGAAACAACTGTTGGGAGGGGGGGGGGGGTGGCTTGTCACCCTAATTATATATTTTTATTTCTTTTGTTATTAATCTTTAAAATTATGGTGGTGGTTTTTAAGGTTCACTAGACAAATTAAATAGGTGACAAATTCACCTATTTTGACCATTGGATTCCGTGCGTTCACCCTTTGCAAAATTGTTGCCTCATTAGTGACTACCATTAGGCCTAGTTTGGCTAGAACTTTGACCATGAATATCTTGAGCATACAAACTTAGATTTGAGTCTCGTTCATGCCATTAGAATAAATATGACGAGAAATACGATCTGATCCTAGTTTCACTTCAATATGATGACTTTGACTTTTAAGTTTTTTCGAGGCCACTTCTTTTTCTTGAGCCACCTAGATCATTCCTCCCCATTAATGAGATTTTGGGCCGCAAAAAGCTTTATCAGTCAGTTGGAAAGTGAGGGGACTTCTCCCTCACTTTATCCTTTTCAATCCATTGAGCCCTACTTGGATGCATTCCCTTGAAACCAATACTCCACTTCTCGCCATTGTGAAGTCTTGGTCCTCCTGCCAAGAACGATATCCTCAGGTAGCTTGTCCAAGTATTGAGGGGAAAATTTATCTACTGTATGAATCTGTCCAACCTCTTCGGTGTCCATGATCAAAGGGGGGCTCATAAAGCTTCAAATTTTCAACGTTCACCATTGAGTACATCTGCATGTATGTTGGAAAATCGAGACGAAAAGCATTGTCTCCAATCTTCTCTAATATTGTGAATGGGACATATCGGATTGGTCTCAACTTCTTTCCTTCCCCTTTTATTCTGTTTTTTCTTATGTGGAGCCACGCTTTGTCTCCAACCTAAAATTGGTGATCAACTTGGTGATTTTCATGTCGAGCTTTGTATTGATCTTGAATTTTCTCCAACTGCTCCTGCACTGCTTGGTGAATCATCTGAATCCTCTAGATGAAATAATATGCTTTGCCCTAGTCAACTTTCCCACTAGAATCTTCATCTCTTCCAAATGCCATGTCTAAAGGATCCTTTGGAAAATATCCAAAGCATGTCTTGAATGGTGAGCTATGAGTGGATGAATTCACTGCCTAGTACATAACGAAGTTGCTCATCCCACAACTTGGGATTCTTTCCACAATAGCCTCGGAGTAATGTATTACTGTGCAATTGAAAAAAATTGTTTTTCCATCAGTGTGAGGATGAAATGTCATGCTCCTCTTCAGCTTGGTGTCCACCATTCTCAACAAAATCATCCAAAACTTTCCAAGAAATCACGAGTCTTGATCAGACACAATGGATGTGGGCAGCCCAAAGTGGACCGATGCAAGTTGGAAGAAGAGATGAGAAATCTACTATGTAGTGACCTACTTTTTACAAGGCATTAAGACACACATTTTGCTAAATTGATCCACAATGACATACAAATAGTCATGATGTCTCCTTAACAAAGGCAAACCGCCAATGAATTTCATTGATACACTTTCCCATGGGTGACTCAAAATGGGAGTGGTGTGTAGAGCCCCAATTTTCTATTAGTGGGCTTACTAACTAAACATAACACACATCCCTTTACATATTGAGTCACAATATTTTTCATGTGAGGCCAGCCACACAACCTATGCAAATGACACAAAGTTTTCCCTACACCAAAATGACCTAACAAAAGAGAGGTATGTGCCTCTCTGATTACATATATTCTCTCATTGGTGTGGATACAAAGTTTGTGAGGTGGTACAACAATTTTCCCTGCAAATTTTAATTATTCACCTGCAATCCATGAATCAGTTTTCCATAAATCTCCTTAAAATCGTCGTCATCAACATATTGTTCAACATAAATTTCAGAAGATAAAGAAGCATTTTGCAAAACTATAGATGTAGAAATAGGAGGGCGAGAGAGAATATCTTCCACTTTGTTGTTAGTGCCTTTTTGTATTTTATTACCAAGTGAAAATATCGGAGGAATCCCATCCATCTGAAATGACGTGCTTGTTGAAACTTCGTTTATGATTAGAGGTACTACAAGGGATGGTGATCTGTGTTGATGATGGTCTCCTTGCCAATCAAATAATGATTCCACTTCTTCATGCTTTGAACCAAGGTATAAAACTCCTTGTCATATGTGGGATAGTTCGCAATAGCTTGGGAGAATGTCTCTGAATGGTAACATACATGTTTCCTTTGTTGCATAAATACTGCTCACATGGTGTATCCACTGGCATCTGTCTTAATCTCAAAAGGATGTTGGAGGTCAAGTAAGGCAAAAACTGGTGTGGTACTGATCTTCTCTTTCAATGTATCAAAGGTTTTATGCTGCTTTCCTCCCCATTAAAAGATTTACTTCACACTTGTCAATGCATGTAAGGGGGATGCAATGATGGAGAAGTTGGAAATGAACCTTCTCCAGTATTATGATGCACACAAAAAGTTACAAACCTCTGTACATTGGTGGGTTTAAGCCACTTTACAATCACATCAATTATGGAAGGATCTATCTTTTGTCGACCTCCAACAATGTGTCCCAAGTAAACGAAAGAGGTCTTACCAAATTCACACTTGGACATTTTGACATACAATTTTTCTTTTGCAAAACATCAAGCACCTTTTTAACATGACTCACATGAGCTTTCCATGTTCTTCTGAAAACAAGAATGTCATCAAGATACACAAGTAAAAAATCATCAAGAAAAGGTCTGAAAATATCATTCATCACCCTCATGAATGTGGCTGGAGCATTGCATAGTCCTAATGGCATCACCATCCATTCAAACAACCTCTGTTTTGTCTTGAATTCAGTCTTCCATACATCTTGCTCTGCAATCCTGACCTAATGATAGCCACTATGCAAGTCTAGCTTTGTGAAATAAACAACATTTTTCAATTGATCTACTAAATCATCAATGCGAGGGATAGGGTACTGATTCTTCACCGTTATTTTTTTGAGTTCTTTACAGTCCACACACATCCTCCATGTGCCATCCTTAATTGGCACCAACACAATAGGTGAACCACATGGAGAAGAACTTGGCCTTATGACTCCTTGGTTCAACATTTTTTGCACCTCCTTCTTTATCTCCTCCAGCTTAATGGATGACAACCTATACAAACCAATGTTGGGTAAAGGAGCATTCTACTGCAAGTGAATCTCATGTTGGATCTCACGCTTTGGAGGCAACCCACTTGGTTCCTAAAAAACCCCATTATAGTTAGAAACAATTTCATACAATTATTTTTTATGAGTGGGATCACAACCTTGAAAAGGTTTAGATGTCTCTGCATATCTTTCTCTCACAACCATGAGCATGCACCCTTTGTTGGAATTGATCAATCTCTTCATCTGACCTACACTTACAAGACTAGCACTGATTTTGGCAGGATGAGCTCTAACAATGTATTCCACCTCATCTTTCGTGAGATGATACTTGTTTTCATGGCGAAAGAAAAATACTTTCCTATCATACAAATATGGACTCCCCAATACAATACCACAGATATCCAAGGGTACAACATCAAGATCAACCTCATCTACTAGTTTGGATTCAATCACAAATCCAACCCTACGTTGCTTAGTTACATGTAATTTGGCTTTATCACATGCCCAACCAAGAGGGTAGGTTTTCAGATGAGGCTTGGTTTCTAATGTAGGTTTTAACCCCATACAGAAATTACCTGCATACGAATTCTAAATCATAGGAAAAATAAAAATGCGAGAGCATAACACATAAAACACATATACACAGAGATTTCCAACTGGATCCCAAAACCAGGACTACCAGCTTGATTTTTCATTATGTTCCTTTCAATGTTACAATACATATTTATACATGCCGAAGCATCCAATACCATGGACCGAAGACCATCGCATCCAAAGCCATGGACCGAAAACCATTGCGTCCAAAAAACATGTGTGAAAATCATGCAAAAAACC
>APFE030903015.1:0-35871 GCA_000404065.3 Pinus taeda | reverse complement strand
ATTATATATATATATAAAATCAAATTGGAGGTTTTAAAAAGTAATGATGTGAATATTTTAAAATTGCTAGTATGTGATGGTTAAAAAGATAAAATACTAGTATTTGATGGTTAAAAAGACAAAATAATGGTAGTTAAATTTAACCATATGGAAAAAAAATTCTTAACCATGGAAATTTACCCTTACTCTACCATGGAGATTCTTAACTTATAAATACTTTTTATTGCAATCTCATGGGCAAATACCATGGGGCTTATCAATATGGCATGCCCAAAAATCATAAGTCACTTTATATGCCATTTCTATAATTAATCAAAAGAGTATCTTAATTGGCGATCACATGTTATAAGTATTATGTAAACTATCAAATTCAAAGATCAAATGCCCTCTTGGTCAAGCCAACTAAAAAAAGGAAGGAAATGACATAACTACTTTAGATAAATCTTAACATGTTACTACTAAGAACTTCTAGAATATTTTGTGAAGGTGTACATATAACTTTTTTTTTATAATCAATTGAACTACAAAAATAAAAAAGAGGTACCTTTGGGGTCTTGGTAAACAAATCATGAATAGACAGCATGACATGGCACAAAGAGGAACTGGTCCAAGAGGGAAATGAACAAAACGTAGGGGGGAGGGCTGTCAGCTTGGGGAAGAGCTGGACCATAGTCTTGCGTTGTCACCTAGTAGGGTGGACTTACCACCACCTTTTGATGTTTTAGAGAATCAGATAAGACATGTTACCCTCCTCCTAGAACAACTGAGCCAAAACCTCCATGATGATATAAATGTTGTAATAAGATTCATGAATGACCTACAACACAACCAATGACATATCCAAAATCATGTGGCTACACTCCAGAGGGATCAAAGGAAGATATACGAAAAGATGGAGTGCTTAAAATGGATGTTGGCACACATGAAGAAAGACGTACATTGTGGCTGCAAACCCCCAACATCTCTTGGTGATGGACTAGAGAATCTAGACCCAATCAACTCTTCATATACTTAATCATTGTGGCTTACATTTTCATTTTGGATGTGTTTTGGATACTTTGTTATTACTTATATTTTGTTATCTAGTTCTATTGTTCTCTCCTAGCCAACAAATCTGGTAGGAGTGAGGTTGGAAGATCTAATTATAGTGATGTAAATTTTTTTGAAATTAAGGGTTTCGAATTAACAAAAACCCTTTATATATATATATATGTATTATGTATATGTATATGTATTATGTATATGTATATATATATATATATAATATATATATATATATATATATATATATATTATTATAATATATATATATTATATATATATATATATCATATCTATATATATATATTCTTTAAAAATTTATTAAAATTAAAATTTTTATTTTTATTTTATTCTTTTGACAAATCAAAAGAGTATCTTAATTGGCGATCACATGTTATAAGTATTATGTAAACTATCAAATTCAAAGATCAAATGCCCTCTTGGTCAAGCCAACTAAAAAAAGGAAGGAAATGACATAACTACTTTAGATAAATCTCAACATGTTACTACTACATCTAGGACTTCATCATCATGTAGAGGCATTTCATATCATGTGTTAGTCAAACCCATATTCACAAATATCAATAAGAGTTAGACATATAACAAACTTGATTAGACTAGGGTTTTATTGGGAAAACACACACATTCCAACGAAATCATTTCTAAGACATTATAAGGGCCTTGCTTAGACATTCCACCAAACCCTAATGAGATAAGGTTTAAATATAGAAAACACTAAATTACCAATACTTCAAAGGTTCAGGATTTTAGACATTAGCATTCAACCTTAACAAGTTAGGGTTTCCATAATCATGCCAAAACCCCAAACAACACATTTGCAACAAAAACTTCAAATAACATTTTCCAGTAGCCCTAAGAAATTTTAGGGTTCCAGACATTAACATTCGCATATCCTTGGGTTAGGGTTTTTGAGAGAACCTCTCTAGTGTTATATAAGATAAATTAAGAATATGAGGAGGGTAGATTTATCAAGAGATGAATCACCTAAAACAAGAATCATTATGATTCAATGCAACTAGACATAATGATATTAGTAATAGATTATGTATTATAAAGAAATCAATGTTTTGTAGTTTAAGGAATACCTTTGTTTCTTGACAAACCTTGTCTTGGGAGACCCTCTTTCATACTCCTTGAGGATATAGCAAATGTTTTTCCAACAAACCTTGGAAGGATTCCTTGAAATGTCTTCTTTGTACTAAGCCAAGATTTTATACCTGTAATACATACTTACAAGAAAAAACATGTGATACAAGAACAAGATTTAATTTCTCAAATTAGATATCCTACATAACTGTGGAGGATGGAATCCTATGAGAAGTTATTCCTTCTTTTAATCTAGGACTTTTTCTTCGAATCCTAGATTACTTATAAATCCTAGAGGAAGAGGATTAAGGTTAAACAAAGTATTTCATTAGAAATCACATGAGAGAATTTTTGGCCGACGCGTTTCGAACCAACAAGTGTGGTTCATCATCAGGATTAATGTTCTTGAATATAATTTTAGGGATTACATTTTTACCTTAGACTGACTATAAGCTAGGACTATCTAAGATTTAAAAATCTAAAATCTCACAAAAATATGTACATTGTGAATTACATACCTTTGGTTTTATTAGACTTGTTGCAAGTGCATTTTGTTGAGTACAAAATACTTACTTCAATTTCTTAAGTTGGTTCCTTGTGCTTGTACTTGATAGATCTCCATAGGCAGTTGTACCAAGTTCCATCCCTTCAATGAGTGGAAGACATAATATTTTTCACTGCTTTGAACTTATCATTGTAATATCACTGAGACTTCATTTCTATGGTGGCATAGAGACCTTCTTACTGTGTTGACACCAAACCCTTCAAATTGTGGTGGCATCGAATCCTACATACTGTGATTACACAAATTTTCTCATTGTGGTGGTGTTGACAGTGTTGGACCCGCCAACATTTAGGGGATCTCCCCGATATGAACTCTCAAGTAGACCTCACACCGTTTGGTGTAGGAGTCCCATCAGGTATGATGGCCTGGTTGCCATTGTATTAAAGGTTTTCCTTAGCTCTTTCTTATTAGCACATGGGAGTGGTCTTCTTTGTCTTCGAACAACAAGGTTCATGTGACTGGTGAGTGCTTAGTGTTACTTGTGTCAAGGTTCTTTCACCATAAAGGGAGAGGGTGGAAGTGAGTCTCAAGTCGAAAGGGAATAGTCCCAACTTTGTCAGAGACACGCAATAAAATAGGACATGCGTAGCTTCCAGCGGAGTAGTCCACAAGGATGTGGTAATTAAAAACACATAGTGAGCGGATGGGACGTACGACACCCAACATAGTAGTCTACACAAGTGCAACGGTCGTTATAACAATTTTATGGGAATGGTTTTGTCGAGTGTTTGGTGGGATATCCCACATGGGCGAGACAACGTTAAAAACTTATACAACACATTTTGATAAGCATATGTATTAGAACAACCGAAATAGTTCAATGTCTCAATATAGGTTAAAGCAACATGCATTGCAAGTGTCCAAAGAATAGTCTTAAAAACAAATATAATACATGTGTGAAAATGTGTTGTCCTATTATCAGGCTTCTGAATTAAGCGAAAGTTCCAAGACGCATCAGTATGCCATTACATCACTAACCTTGATAGCAGGGCATTGGAGCCACTACTCGCTCCTTAAAGAAAAGACTACAGACTCTCAAGGCTATGTGGGAGGAGCCAAGGTGAAAAGTCCCTTGCATGTACAAATGAGGGGTATATATTGCCAAGGGTGAAACTAACCCTTATGACTATTCAACTTCTCTCATGACTGTTTAACTTACAAGACCCTTCAACTTTACATGACTTTTCAACTTTAACTGGTATATCCATACTGTTGGTGGTGTCCATGTTGAGCTATAATGCTACTGAGTGATGGATCTACTCTTGGTATATCATAGCTTCACCTTCGCATGGAAAGGTGTGTGGAGTCTTCAATGGTCTTGGTGTTCACTTGATGTTTCACATGCATGTCTCTCCTTTGCTTGTACTTGGCATGCTCCATTTTTTCGTCCATTCACGAACAAGTCTCCTTGCATGCACACCTTGTTCATCTCATTCGTTGTCGTGCCATGTTTCATCCATGTACATGTATCTGCAATCACTCATGACATAACGACATAAAATCCATAAATATTCTCGTCTACCATGATGCATTAGTTTTCTCTTTCAGATGCAGGTGATCGAGAGAGAGGGCAAGGCTCTGAAACTGTGTAGAGAAAATTTTAGGCTCGGATACGGACTCCAGGAACTGTCAATGAAAATTGTGCAGAGGTCACTGGGAGGCTTAGATGGGTAGTGTGAGTCAGCAGAGGCTATTTGTGGGATTTAGCTCGGTTGGAGGGAAGGTCTATGCAATTTTCTAGGGAGACAACGCAAGTAGCAGGGGGAGACTGTTAGTAAAAACTGTGCAGATTCTCTAGGGAGACTACTAGCCAAAACTGTGCAGAGTTGGGAGGTTGGCCTGCAGGACATCCCTTCACAGTTTCTACGCTGAGTGGGATGTTGTGTAGCTAGGAGACAATCCATGAAAACTGTGAATTTTTCAGAAGGAGGAGCAGGCTGGCTGACGGGGTGACTGGCTGACAAAATTGCACAATCTTTTAGGGCAATGTAGTGACAGGCAACAGGTTTTTGTCCAGCATGTTCATGCAGTTTCTTCATTCAGTGGAAGTGGGCATGGTTGGCAGCTTCTACACAATTTTTTGGAGGAGTGAGGTATGAGGTCACTGCCCAGTCAAACTCTCCAGTTGACCAGATGGAGGCTTAATGACTTTGCTTGTGGGCAGTGAAAATTGAGATGGCTTGCTGAGAAAATTCTGCTCTGTTCTAGGTGACAGCTGTTCTAGGTGACAGCCATTCCAATCGATTCCAGGATTGCGCAGTGAAGACTTCCTGGGAGGAAGCCTCAAGTTCTATGCAATTCTGGGCAGCAGTACATGTTCACTGAGGGTTGAGACTACGCAATGTAGCTCAACGAAGGTCCGGATGTTGGAGGGTGGTTCAGTCGACAGAGTTTCAACAAAATGACCAAGTGTTTGAATGAGTGAATTTGCACATGCATGACCTTGCAAACACACACTCAACATGACTTGACAATAAGACCCCTCGAACCATCAAGACAACATACACTTAGTGTGACTTACCGACGATGCAACCGACAAGCGCGACACTTGTGATAAATCGTTGAATGACCACGACGACACTTGCGCGACAATGTATACAACTTCGTGTGTGAGTGTGATGGATGTTTACATAGAAAATAGAATTTGTACACACGAAGACATTATTGTGCATATCCAGAACATGGTTGCAAGCATGACATTGTGACCAACATGCTAAAAGATGTCTGGTGAATGGTCAAGCGAGGAGGGTGAAAAGACTCAACACGAACTCATGGGATGAGCCCAAGTGCTTGCAAACATTAAGGAAAAACCCAAGGAATGCTCCGGAATTAGATGTAGACCAAAATTTTGGAGGGTGTTGCATCTGCTACAACACTTGGTGACACACTAGTTGGATTCTAGCTTCCCTATTTTGGTCCACTGATAACACGGGCCTTGGTCTTTCACGGAGTATTGAATCACTGTGTGGGTTACCTTGGATTCACCACTTATCCCATGGACAGACATAGTTCACCTTTTGCCAACTGAGTCGAACACAAGAAGAAGTTTCATCTTGATCACAATCTTTCGAAATCGGGAAGGGTGGTTTGGCTCGCGAGTTAAAAAATTTCAAAGTATAATTTTTCATCTCTTGTGTTGCTCCACTACTAGCAGACCTAGACAGTACCCCGGTGGAGTCACACAGTAACACATACATTTCTCCACTTCCATCGAGCCTTTTCAGTACCTCAGCAGAGTTGCATGCTTCACCTCTCTATGTAGGAAGCCTTTCTCTTCTTTGACCTTTGTATTTTTTAAGAGGACTGTGCATAGGCACTTATTTATTTTTGGGGCGGAAGAGGGATCATGACTTATTGAGAGCATAAGAGGTTGTTCCTTCAAAGAAGCATGTAAGACCTCTAACATAGGTTTTCTCGTTTAGATTTTCCCCTTCTCCATACCTACTAGTTCGATGAGCTTGAACACACAGAGCAGAAGGCTGAGTACATGCATGGGGTTTCCCAGTGTGGACACAGGTTCATGGTTGGACCCAAGCTTCCCTTGCAAATGGCTCATATTTTCTGTCAAGACTTCATTGGCTGAAGGTTATAACCAAGCACAAGGAAGACAGAAAAAGGACTGGCCAAGTGCTATAGTGTCACAAGACTCTTTAGATATCATACACATACTCATTCAAAATCCAGAACTCAGTAGAGGGCAGCGCTTATTTACAAAACTAAAGATAGCATGGTACTAAGCAAACAAAACAAAACAAAACAAAAATAGTAGGCAAAGTAAAAAAAAAAAAAAAAGTAAACAAACTATGTACGTGGCATGGAGCACAACCTCGGCCTACTGAAAATAATTATTGAGATCTTGGACATTGACATGAAGGTTGTCAATCCTCTCACCAAGTGATTGCAGGTAGTATGTGTGTGGACCAAGCTTCTCATGGACAATGTATGCACCAATCCATAGGTATTAGAACTTTGTATGTTTGCCTTTGTCTTCATGGGGTTTGTCCATTTCAAGACTAATTCACCAACATCGAAGTTAGTGTTCCCCGCAGACTTCTTGTCGAACCATCTCTTGATACGGTTATGGTGGAGTGTAAACTTTTCTTTTGCTTTCATCCTTTCTTCCTACAACTTGTGAAGAGTATCCATCCTACGTTGAACTAACAGACAAGGCTTGCCTTTGGATTCTTGGGACAATTGGAGCACATACAAGTAGATGTTTGGTGGTAGGATGGCTTCTTTGCGTAAACTAGGAAGTATGGCGAAGTGTTTAGATAGGGGTTGGGTGCTACACGGTCAACCCATAAGGCATTCATTAAGATAGAGTGTCAGTTACGCTACTTAGATTAAATGGTCTTCTTGATTATGCCGAGAGGTTTTTTATTCATGGATTTTGTGAGACCATTTCCCTGTGGGTAGTAGTTAGATGAGTGTTTCAGCACAATATCATATTGCAATTCAAAATCATAAAGCTTCAAAGATGAAAAGTAACTTGCATTGTCAAACACAAGTGATACCAGAATGCCAAAGCGTGAGATGATGTTATGTTGGAGGAAGCTGATGACCTCCTGGTCATTCACTTGCTTGAGCAAAACTGCTTCTTTCCATCGTGTGAAGTAATCAGTTGCTGTCAAGATGTAGCAGTGTTGTTTTAACGAATGTGGGAAAATTTCCCCAATGATGTTCATGTCCCATTATTGGAATGGTTCAGTCACTGCAATAGGGTGTAACGAGACTGCTGACCTTCATGTTCTACTGGTGCATTGCTGACAGATCGAGCACTTATGGGTGTAAGCGTGTGTATCCTTGAGCAATTTCGATAAGTAGAAAATGGGTCAGATAACTTTGTGTGTAGTGGTATTTCCTACGAAGTGGCCCCCGGTTGGTCCGTCATGTCGATCATGCAAGACCTTCTTTAAATAATGTTCCTCAAGGCACCTGAGCAGGATTTTGTTACTGTGCTTTCTGTAAAGCACTCCATGCACCAAAATGATAGGATAAAGCTTTGAGGCGTAGTGCCCTCCTCTATCTCATGGAGAAGTGAGAGGGTATGGCGCCATGCTTAAGGTACTGGCACACATCTTCGTACCAAGAGTTTCTGCATGCAGTGGGTGGTGCTCACTCTACATCATACATTTCTATTTCCTACTCCCAACCAATGAGCTCTTCTTCTTCCTCCTGTGTGTGGACTACCTCAGTTGCAAGTCTGTAGAGACCATGATCCTTGACATTGTGAACTAGCTTGATATCAAGATCATATTCTTGCAAGCCTATCATCCAGTTTGCACGTCGTTCACCCAGCTCTTGCTCTGCAAGCAGTGAGCAGATTGTTGGATGAGGCACATAGACTATGAAATGGTTCTTCAGTAGGTAGGGTCTAAAGTGTTTCACTACCTTGTATACTGCATATGCTTGTTTGTCGACAATGAGGTAGTTGAGTTTGGGTCCCTGCATGCTTGTGCTCATGAAGGAGATGGGACATTCATCATTCAGCTAATCCTTTTGAATGAGTATGCAACAAGCATGTTGTCAGAGGCGAAGGTGTATAACAGGAAATCTTTGTTGAAATCTGGGTTGTAAAGTGCAGGCACTTCGGCTATAGCCTGCTTGATACAAGTGGATGCATTAAATTTTCTCTTGCCCCAGCTGTAGACTGCATCCTTCTTGAACATGTCTTGAAATGGTTTTACTACCTGCACATAGTCTCAGATGAACTTCCGGAGGAAGTTTATATTTCCCAAGAAGGATTGCATTACTTTCTTGTTGGCTGGGTGAGGGATCTATGTAATGGGTTAGACCTGGTCTGGATCAACATTGATCTTTCTTCTAGCAATGATGCATCTAAGGTTGTTCTCCTCAAACACTGCAAATAAGCTCTTTCTGGGATTCAAGGAAATATCGTATTTCCAGCATCGGTCAAATATTTTCTTCAGATGGCGTATGTGGTCTGACCGTTTTCTTGAAAATATAGTCACGTCATCAAGTTATACCACTACGCTCTTTCTGATGAGTCTGTGGAAGGTGATGTCCATGGCATGCTGAATGGTTGTGCTTGCATTCACAAGCCCAAATGACATTCGTCTCTATGTGAACGTACCCCAGTTTGGTACAAAAGGTAGTTTTGAGTCGATCAAGTTCCGCTACCAGGACCTGATTATATCCTGAAAAGTTGTCAAGTAAGGAAAACATCTCTGCCCTAGATATTGTGTGTAAAATATGCTCCATAGATGGCACAGGGTCATTGTCTTTGTCCGAGGCATGGTTCAAGTTTCAGAAGTCAATGCACAAGCAGATTTCCCTAGACTTCTTACGTACAGTTGGAAACCCATGTGGAATGATGAACTCTGTAAATGATCCGTGCATCCAAAAACTTGGTTATCTCTTTCTGTATGATGGGTTCAGTGACAGATGTACTTTCCTCAACTTCTACTGAAACAACTTGACCCCTTCCTTGATTGGAATGACATGTTTGATTATTCGCGTGTCGTATGTTTTTAGAACGTTATATGTCCATGCAAACTAATCCGAATACTATTTGAACAATCATATAAAGGCTTTCCGCTCCTGCTACGTGCAACATGTACCGAGATTGATGAACTTCAGATCTTGTTCTGTTCCTAGGTTTATCTCTTCATGCATCATGGTGGAGCTGTGGGTTTTGTTGTTCCTTGGCCACTGAAAGCAATTCTGCAAGTCATAGAGCTTTTCCAAAGATACCACACCCTTATGGATGAGGTTACCTTTCTTCTCATCAGCCCCAACTTGCAAACATTGCTCGTGCTCGTCTTCGTCAATCGTTGCATCTTTGAAGACATCAACATTGGCCACAAAATGCAGTATCTGTTGATCATTGTCAAAAACACGTAGATCAGTTATGTTATCATGGATAGAAGGCTTATACAAAATTTCAACAGTAAATCTATCCCTAAGTGATGACATTCTAGAAGCTGTATTTGCTAAAGCATTGGCAGATGCATTACGCATTCTTGGCACAACAGTGATATTAAATGCTTGGAAGTTAGAGATCAATTGCCATACCTTTTGCTATTAACTTTTTAGATGGGGTGATAAATAGTGTATGGTGTTACGTACCTGTCGTACCACTATTTTTGAATCACCTACCACTTTGAGCACAACAACATTGAGGCTAATGGCTTTTTGAAAGCCCAAAACAAGTGCTTCATATTCAACAATGTTGTTTGTGCACTCGAACTCCAACCGGCTCGAGATCAAATGTTTCCTGTGTTTTGGGTCAATCAAGACACACCTGACTCTAGAGCCATCCTATGTCTTTGATCCATCAAAGTACATGGTCCACAACTCATCTGTACGCAGTTGAGTGCAACAACGTTGAGGCTAATGGATTTTTTCAAGCCCAACACAAGTGCTTCGTATTCAACAATGTTGTTTATGCACTCGAACTCCAAGTGGCTCGAGATCAAATGTTTCCTATGTTTTGGGTCAATCAAGACACACTCGGTGTCGGAGCCATCTCATGTCTTTAATCCATCAAAGTACATGGTCCAAAACTCATCTATACACAGATCATTCAATGCACTTGTACTATTGTTACTACTACTGCTACTGTTACTAGTGTTACAATGCACTATAAAAGTTTCATTTCCATCAGTTGGGAAAGGAAGGAGACCCAACTGCATGTCAGGTGGGGTTGGATTTGGTTATGCGACATAACACCCCAGCGTTGTTTCTAAGAGGCAGTTGTTGAACATGAGCTCTATAAAGGCCAACGGTTCATTCTCACCATTGATGGGACTGATGTTATGCCTCATGTATCTCTTGGATAATACCCATATTTGATTGCTTTTTCCTTGATACGGAAGCCACAAGTGTGACCAATATGTAGCAAAGTATCCATTCAACTTGCTAGCCAGTCTCTATTGAGTAGTAAGCCATATGCTTCTGGTATGCCCACAACAACAATGTTTATGCACTGGTGAAATCAGTTGTCATGAGATATTCAGAAGATCACATCTCAAAGTTCACCAATGGCTGGTATACATGTCTGATCAAGTTGGATGATTTGTGTGAATGTCTTGCTCCATTTCACATTGATCTTCTTTGCAATGGAGAGCGGCATGGCATTAGATGATGCTCCAGATTCAACCAAATAGTTGTGAACATTACAATTAATAATTTCAAATGAAAGCAAGAATGGAGTGAAAACATAGTTTTCTTCTTCCATCCGAAGTGTGTTAAGCACAATTATGAGTGAACTGAGAGATGCTCTTTCTCCCTTGCTGGTATGGGTTGCGCTATCCATAGATGTTTTCCCCAGTGTACGTAGTAGAATATCCCATTGACTTTGAATCTTAGCCAACTCGAACAAACTGATGTTTGCACGAGTTTTTTTCATGTCTTCCACAATGTTGTAGTCAAGAGCGGGTAGACTCACCGAGATGTCTGGGGTCATACTGATGTTCGTACTGTCTGGTGGAGTGTTCTACAATTTACTGCTCATGCACGTACACTTGTCCATTGCTGTCTTCCATGGATTGCTTTGTGTTTTCTGCTTTTGGACGACTAATGGATCAACCTTCCTCAGTAGTTCAAGATTTTCTCACATTTCCCCAAATGTAGGGGAGCCCCTTGACTTATAAAATTATATCGACCATTTTTCTTTTGGGGTTGGTTCTCGATGTTTGTCTTCTATGCCGCCTGCGAGCATTGATACATGTTAATTACTTGCCCAATGCTAGGGGCCTCATCAGGTGCAGCATATTCGTCGCCATCGATGTCTCTCAGCTGGAATTGCGTACTGCTCAATATGTTTAGTGCGTGGTTGCATACTGAGCCTACAACTTGTTTCCATTCTGAAGAAGACCCTTTCAGGTGATCGTCTGCATGGAAAGATAAAAATTAATTATTTGCACATTATTCTAACTGGAACAGTGAACTGGAGCTCTGCGCAGTTTTAGTCAGGAAGAAATTTCTGCCTGATGACATGCTTCCTTTCTATTGTCTAGGTGACTGACTGCTCGTAGAGGTTTCGACCGTTTGTTTTTTGACCTTAGACACTTCTATTGTAAATTTATTGAGAAGAAGAGTAAGGGTTTCAATATCACTTGCTTCCTTGTCATTACCCTTGCTCATCGTAACCTGGGGCTTCCTATTCGCATCTTTAGAGTCCTTTGTTGGTTCATCATCCTTGATGATTCTAATCACATGCAGGTCCTTCTCTACAACGATTGCATTTTTGAAATTTTCTAGTAATGTTGGTTTCACAACTCGCTTGATGAATTGCGCAATGTTGGTTTCACAACTCGCTTGACGAATTGCGCAATGTTGGTTGGTAGTGCAGATGTGTAGTAATCAACAATGATGGAGTCATGAGGTTTCGTGTCTGCTACAAACTTTTTCAATATGCGTGAAAACCTCTAATTGAAATATTTTACCTTTTCTTTTGCCTCCATCTTCAAACTACCCAACTCTTTGAGCAACATGGCCGAGGTCTTGTCATTAGCAAATTTTTCTAGAAACATGTGTTTGAACATACCCCAGTTATGGATGGAGTTGATAGGAAGGTTCTGATACCATACTGCACGACCATCTAAGGTACATGGGAACAATCTGCATGCAACATCATTGTAACGTACCTCAAGTGTTTGTAGTTGTGGGTAGAAATTATCCAAGTGATCTTCTGTCTTCACTGCTCTATTAGGGTCATACTTTGTGATAATTCTATCCAAGTGCTTTAGCATCCTGTGCAAATCACCCAGGAGAGCCAATGGTCCATGAATCATCGATTCCAATTTTTGGTCAGCCATGTCTTCTTCTTCTTCGTCCTCCTCCTCTTTTTTTCAGAATCTGATGGTTCTGGCTCTGAGTCTGTTGGTTCGTCTCTGCCTTTGCCTTCCCCTCTACCTCTTGTACCAGAATCTGAGCCCAAGATTACGAGGGTGTCTCATTCTCCCTGTTGGAAGACTGGAGGTTCCTTTCGATTCTCAATAGCTTCTGCTTGACCTTCGAGTGTGGAAAGAACTGCTTCTTCCATTGATGATACAATAACTCCTATGGGAGTGGTCTTTTGCTTTCTTGATACATATGGAAGATCTTGTATTCCTGGAATTAGTTTGACGACTTTCGCGAACTAACGAGTGATGGTACAGACAGAGCGGGGGTGCTGATATGAAATTTTGTGTTCACATATGGGAGGTGAGGAGTAACCATCTTCAGAGCTACACATACATGAGAGGGAGTGTGAGTTACTACCTTGACCAAATGATTGACGAGTAAGGGTGAGAGGACATTCAACCATAAACAACTAGCAGCCCTCCTTCTAGTGCCAAAAATGTTGATGGCGCTAGACTCACCAACATTTAGGGGCTCTCCTTGGTATGAAGTCCCAACTAGACCTCACACCATTTGGATTAGGATTCCCATCCAACATGATGACCCGATTGCCATTTTCTTAAATGTTTTCCTTATCTCTTGCTTGTCAGCACATGAGAGTGGTCTACTTTGTCTTCGAACAATGGGGTTCATGTGCCTAGTGAGTTATTAGTGTTACTTGTGTCAAGGTTCTTTCACCACAAAGTGAGAGGGTGGAAGTGAGTCTCAAGTCGAAAGGGAACAGTCCCAACTCTGTCAGAGACACACAACACAACAAGAAATGTGCAACTTCTGACATAGTAGTCCACACGGATGCAACATTCACAAACACACATTGAGCAGATAGCACGTATAACACCCAGCAAAGTAGTCCACACAAGTACGATGGTTGTTATAACACATTTATGGGAATGGTTCTGTCGATTGTTCAATGGGATAGCCCACATGGGTGAGACAATTTTAACAACTTATACATCACATTTTCATAAGAATATGTATTAAAACAACCAGAATAGTTCAATTGTCTTAATACAGGTCAAAGCAACATGCATTACAAGTGTCCAAAGAATAGTCTTACAAACAAAATACATGTGTGAAAACATGCTGGCCTATTATCAGGCTTCTGAATTAAGCGAAAGTTCCAAGACACATCGGTACACCATTACATCACTAACCCCGAAATGGGGCATTGGAGCCACTACTCACTCCTCAAAGAAAACAATACAAACTCTCAAGGATATGTGGGAGGAGCCAAGGTGAAAAGTCCCTTGCATGTACAAACAAGGTGTATATATAGCCAAGGGTGAAACTGACCCTTGTGACTATTCGACTTCCCTCATGACTGTTTGACTTACATGATACTTCAAATTTGCATGTGGGTCTCTTGGACTTCCATGTTACATTTCATTGATTACAATAGTATGGCCCACATTAGTGATGTGGCCGAGATGACTCATGACATGACTCGACATGATGAAGTTGGTATGTTCATGCTACGGTGGTGTCCATGTCAAGCTGCAGTGTTGCTGAGTGATGGATGTGCTCTTGGTGTATCATAGCTTCACCTCCATATGGAAAGGTGTGCAGAGTCTTTGATGGTCTTTTTATTCGCTTGATGTTGCACGTGCATGTGTCTCCTTCACTTGTACTTGGCATGCTCCATGTGTTCATTCGTTCACTAACAAGTCTCCTTGCATGCCCACCTTGTTCATCCCATTCGTCATCGCGCCATGTTTCATCCATGTACTTGTATATGCAATCACTCATGACGAGATGACATAAAATCCAGAAATATCCTAGTCTACCATGATGCATTAGTTTTTTCTTCAGATGCATGTGACCGAGAGAGAGGACAAGTCTCTAAAACTGTGCAGAGCACATTTGAGGCCGGGATGCGGGCTCCGAGCACTATCAATGAAAATTGCGTAGAGGTCACTGGGAGGTTGAGATGGGAAGTCCAGATCATAAGCGACTGTCTACAACATCTAGCTTGGTTGGAGGGCATATTTGCGAAATTTTTCCATGGAGACAGTGCAGGCAGTAGGGGGAGATTGGCAGTGAAAACTGCGCAGATTCTCTAGGGAGAATGGTAGCAGGTTGCGGGAAGCTTTAGGCCAAAACTACGTGGAGCTGGGAGGCTTCAAGCCAAAACTGTGTGGAGTTGGGAGGCTAGCCTACAAGACATCCTTGCGTAGGTTTTGGCTGAGAGGGATGTTGGGCAGCTGGGAGACAACCCATGAAAACTGTGCAGTTTTAAGGAGGAGTAACATGTTGATTGATGGGGTGGCTAGCTGACAAAATTGCACAATTTTTTAGGGCAATGAAGTGACAAGCAGCGGGTGTCTGTTCTGCATGTCTGCGCATTTTCTTCAGTCAGCAGAAGCGGACATGGTTGGAAGCTTCTATGCAATTTTTTGGAGGAGTGTGGTCTATTGTCACTGCCCGGTCAAACTCTCCGATTTACCAGCTGAAGGCTTGATGGCTTTACTTGCGGGAAACACAGATTGAGATGGCTTGCTGAGAAACTTTTGCACTATTCTGGGTGACATTCAATCCGACCAATTCCAGGATTGCGCAGTGTAGACTACCTAGGAGGCAACCTCAAGCTCTGCGCAATTCTAGGTAGCATTGCATGTTCATTGAGGGCTGAGACTGTGCAATGCAGCTCTGTGAAGGTCCAACTATTGGAGGGTGGTCCGGTCGAAAGAGTTTCAACAAAATGACCAAGTGTGTGAATGAGTGACTTCGTACATGCATGACCTTGCAAACACACACTCAACATGACTTGACAATAAGACCCCTTGAACCATCAAGACAACATACACTTAGTGTGACTGATCGGTGGTGTGAGCGGCAAGTGCGACACTTATGATAGATCATTGAACGACCACGATGACACTTGCGCGATAGTGCATACAACTTCATGTGTGAGTGCGACATATTTTTACATAGTGAATACAACTTGTACACATGAGGACAGACTTGTGCATATCCAGAACATGGATGCAAGCATGAAATTGTGACCAACATGCTAAAAGATGTCCAGTGAACGGTCAAGCGAGGAGGTTGCAAAGACTCAACACAAACTCATGGGATGAGCCAGAGTGCTTGCAAACATCAAGGAAAAACCCAAGTAAGGCTCCAAAATTGGATGCAGGCCAAAAGTTTGGACGATGTTGCAGCCGCTACAACATGTGGTATCGAAACAGTGATTGCACCGAGATTTTGTTTTCAATGAGACTGTGTTATAGTGATTGCACCAAGACTAAAACAATGATTACCCCTCAATTCACATTTACCAAACTGACAGGAGATTTACTATGATTACATCAATATTATGCTGAACTTATTTCATAGATAAACCAAGCTTGTTCTTCTGTGTAAATTGTGAGGTTCTATCACTTAATTTCACTGAATTTTTCTCCGCAAAGTATAGTGAAGTCACATCCTTATTGTATTTTGACTATTCTGAGACTTGAATGACCCAATTTTTGTGGAGCGACGTATACACTCCTTCTTAAGTTGACTTGATCTTCAATACACACATAACCTTTTTTGAGAATACTCAAAATATTGTGTAAGTGGTCTTGAAACTGCCTTTGACCTTGACCATAGCTCTGATACCATGTTGAGAAATCCAAAGAAGTGGTAGTTAAACGATTTCTCTTATTATGACATTAACTTGTGAAGTTTTCAATATTATTATTAGATGCTTTTAATTATCTTCTATTATCATCAAGAATAATGCCAAGCAAAAAATAGAAGAGAATATGAGATATAAGCATGCTACTAGGGAAAAACCCCACTCTAGGGGAAAACCCAATCAAAATCTGACCTAGCATAACTTAACAATTGGAAATAAACACTGATTTAGGTCCCCTCTTAGTGTTTCCAACAAAACTTTCGTCATTTTTGGGCAAAACACAAGAAGAAAATGAGAAAATAATAAAAAACTTGGTATACTATGGGATAGCCAAAAGTGGTGCTTGTGCTAAAAGCTTTCTTTATTTGATGTAATGAATTTCTAGCTTCTAAATACCTTTCGATTTCATGATTTCTTTTCAGGATATATGTTATATCCTTAACTATTTTCACAAAGTTCATGATATATATGTTTCAATCATCAAACTAGAGGTTTTAAAAAGTTAAGTGAACTTTAGTAATGATGCAAAGATTTTAAAATTGCTAGTATTTGATGGTTAAAAAGACAAAATACTAGTATTTGATGGTTAAAAGACAAAATACTGCTCAAATTTAACCATTGTCAATCCATAATAAGTATCAAAATATTTATATCATGATAGATCTCATGTTGATAAATTAAAAAATTCATAAAAACTAACTATTATTATAACTTTATTTTAATTTATTATTATTATAATTACTTATAAAAATAATAATTATATAAGTTAAACATTATATACATTAAAAAAAAAGTGGACCCAAATGTATAGAAAAAGATTCTTAACCATGTAAATTTACCCTTACTTTACCATGGATATTCTTAACTTATAAATGCTATTTGTTGCAATCCCATGGGCTTATCAATATTACATGCCCAAAGACCATATGACATTTTTTTAACTAATCAACTAATTGAAAGAGAAAAGAGGGGCAAAAGGAGTAGCGTAATTGGGGATCACCATGTTATAAAGTATTTTGTAAACTATCAAATTCAAAGATCAAATGCCCCCTTGGTCAAGCTAACGAAAAAAAGGAAGGAAATGGCATGACTACTTTGGAGATAAATCTCAACACGTGTGTATACTACTAAGGACTTCTAAAATATTTTGTGAAGGTGTACATATAATTTTTTTTTTTTAAATTTTAAACAATTTAACTACAAAGATAAAAAGAGATAAACTACCTTGAAAATAAGTTTCAAACCTTTAATTGTTGTATACTAATAAAAATATTTTAAAATATTTTATGTATATTAAATCTCTTACCATCAACTTAATAATTATTTAATAATTAAACTAAAATTTTAAAAATAATATGCTAAAATAAACACTTATGTTCATAATAATATATTATTAATATAAACGATTCAACCAATACTATGTGGATCGAACAAAGTGAATGCGGCACAATTTTTCTATTTGGGTTGGTTTTGTTTTATCTTACACTATTACCTTTGAGGTGGTTTCAATTTATCCCTATACTCTCCCGCACCATAAGACATTTTGTTGGGTTCTCATTCGGTGATGAATAGTGCAAAGCACACCATCTTTGGATGATCTTGTGCAAAAATAATACATTGGCTTTCATGTGTGTAGAATAAATGTTGGTATTGGAAGGTCATGTTCTAAAGATTTAGTGTAAAAATAATTTATTGACTGCGTTTATAATAAATGTTACTATGAAAGAAGGATAAAATTATCTCATGGTACATCTAGGTTTAATCAATATTTTCACATATTAATGACAACACTGTGGGAAAGACAAAGAATCTTAAGCACAAATTCACCGAAAACACACAAGCTGTGACTCTTCTATTTATCACACAAAACTTGATGATTACAATGAACCCAGTGAAGGGTATTTAACCTATTCTAACTAGAGACTTGCCTAAAATATATTCACTTGCAACCATACACTAAAATTCATCTATCACTTAACTCAACGTGACTCAACACTCC
This sequence comes from Pinus taeda, assembly GCA_000404065.3. Lineage (NCBI taxonomy): Eukaryota > Viridiplantae > Streptophyta > Pinopsida > Pinales > Pinaceae > Pinus > Pinus taeda. Next base: position 17,670 of record APFE030903015.1, on the reverse strand, counting down.
AACACTCAACCCTCAACAATTAGTTAACTGACTCTCTAGTTTTAGCCAACTCCTCATGTAGGAGTTATTAGCTTATTTTAACACTCCCCCTTAATTACGACCACTAAACTAAAATTTGACTCATGACAACTCAAACATGCCTGTTGGTCTATCTCTCAGTTAGGCTTACAACACCCAAGTTTCTTCTATGAAACTCAAACACGTTTTGTGCTAATGACTTAGTAAATATATTAGCCAATTGATCACTAGATTTACAAGGCTTCAAGTGAACTTCCCATTGCTCACAAATTCTCTAATAAAGTGATATCTAGTATCAATATGCTTGCTCTTTTGATGAAACACACTATTCTTGGATAGTGCAATCGCTGAGGTGTTGTCACAATATATTTTTGTTGATCCTTGTTGTTTTTTCTTGAGTCCACCAAATACTCTTCTTAATCACACTACTTGACATGCTGCTGATGTTGCTACTACATATTATGCTTCTACTGATGAAAGTGTCACAATGGGCTTCTTCTTAGATGCTCATGAAATCACACCTAAACTAAGATGGAACACAAAACCAAAAGTGCTATTCCTATCATCCAAACTTCCTACAAAATCACTATCTGTGTATCCAATCAAATCCTTATTTTCTGTGCTTGCATACATTGTGCCACAATCTCTAGTTCTAGCTATGTATGTCAGAATTATTTTTTCTACACTCCAATGTGTGTGTTTTGGAGTCTCCATAAATCTGGAAATCAAACTCACTCCTTGCATGATATATGGTCTTGTAGCTATGAGATACATGAGTTTGCCAACCAATCTTTTGAATAGAGTTGGATTAACATTTGATCCTTCACCATCCTTGCTTAATTGTACTTGTTGCAACTAGTGTAGGGACATCTTTGCAATTTTCCATCCTGAATATTTTCAAAAAATCTTTGTCATATTTATTTTAACAAATAAAAATCATTTTTTAGATTTCTCAACTTCTATGCTAAGAAAATATTTCATGAGAGTAAGATTTTTCATCTCAAATTCTTTCGTCATGGATGCTTTAAATTCATCTAACTCAAAATTACCTGTAAAAATCATGTCATCAACATATAAGAAAACAATCAAAATCTGTCCATGCTCATTTACCTTTGTCTACAAGGTAGGTTCAATGTTACTTTTGCAAAATCCATTCTTGATCATGTAGCTTTCAATTCTGCTATACCAAGCTCTAGGCACTTGCTTGAGTCCATAGAGTGCTTTCTTCAACCTTTAAACTCTACCTTCTTTACCTTCAACTTCTTATCTTGGAGGCTACTGCACATAAATTTCTTCTTCAAGAATTCCATTCAAGAAGGTTGATTCCACATCCATCTGATATACTTTCAACTTGTTCTAAGCTGTTGTGGATATAACTGCTCATACAGTATCCAATTTGGATACCGAAGCGAACGTTTCTCCAAAATCTATTCTCGGTTGCTGCAAGAATCCTTTTGCTACAAGTCTAGCTTTAAATCTTTCAAATTCACCTTTCTCATTCAATTTTGTCTTGTACACTCACTTCACACAAGTGAGATTTTTTCCTTTGGTAAATCAACCAAATCCCATGTATCATTATTTTCAATAGCTTCAATTTCTTCATCCATGGCTTGCACCCAATTTTCATCTTTGATTGCTTCTTCAAACAAAGAAGGTTGGAATGAAAATAATGAAAATTTTGATTTAACATCCAAATCATCATAAATATCTTTTAGAATTTTCATCTTTATGTTACCATTGCTTGATTCATCATCTGATTGATTGCTAGGAGTGTCTCGATTTGTTGATCTACTTGAAGATCCATGCTGCTCTGAAAATATTTGAGTCCTTGTTAGTGTGTCTCTGTTTGGTGTCTTCACATGTGATTCTTGCTTCTCCTTTTCTTCTACATCATCATCTTCCATGAGTGGCACTTGTGCATGAACTATTTTGTCTACAGTTCCATTCCATGACTCTTTTTCTTTGAACACAACATCTCTGCTAATTATGGTCTTCTTTGTGATAGGGTCATACAATTTGTAAGCTTTTAACTGCTCACTATAACTAGTAAATATGAATTTTTCACTTTTATCATCCAATTTGCCTCTTCGCTCCTTACGCACATGCACATAAGCTACACATCCAAACACTTTGAGATGAGATACATTGCAAGATATACTTGACCATACCTTTTCTGGTACTCTGTTCATCACACTCTTTGTAGGAGATCTATTGATCACATAAATAGCACATGCAACCACTTCTGCCTTATACTAATTAGACAAATTTCTTCCTTTCAACATGCTTATTTACATATTCATAATGGTTATGTTCTTTCTCTATGCTACACCATCTTGTTGCAGTGTGTATTTGGTTGTAAATTGTCTTCTAATTCCATGTTTTTTGCAGTAGTCATGGAATGCCTTTGAATCATATTCTCCACCACAATATGATCTCAATACTTTGATCTATCGATCACATTGGTTCTCTGCTAAAGATTTGAATTCTTTAAACCTTACAAAAGTTTCAGACTTCTACTTCAAGAAGTAAACCCAAGTCTTTATGCTATAGCTATCAATGAAAGTGAGCAAGTAACTACTTACACCAATTGAATGTGTCCTTATAGGTCCACAAAATTCTGTATGCACTAGCTCAAGAGGTTTCTTTGCTCGGTATGCAACTCCCTTTAGAAAAATTTCACGGTGTTTCATTCCCAAGATACAACACACACAAGTACTAGTAGGTTCTTTGATGGAGGGTAATCCTCTAACCATCTGTTTCTGCTACAACAATCTTAAACCAAAAAAGTGCAAGTGTCCAAATCGAAAGTGCCATAACCAATAATCATTAGAACATGCAACTGTAAATGAACTGACTTGATCATTGTAATTCATGATTAGAGGAAAGAATCTATTCCTCATCATCTGCACCTTCACTATCAGCTTCTTGCTTGGGTGCTTGTCATATATAACACATTCTTGACCTTGAAAGATAACTCTGTATCCTTTCTGTGTCAATTGACCAACACTTCTCAAATTATGTTTGAGACTAGGAACATAATATACCTCTGCGATTGTCTTCAGCTCCCCCTGCTTGGTCACAATGTTGACCACTCCTTTTCCATCTACATCTATAGTCTTGTTAGTCCCCAAATTTGCCTATGTTTTCACAGATTGATCAAAAATTGCAACCAAATATTTGTTGCCTATCATGTGGTTATTGCAACCACTATCTTATAGCCACACACTATCAGAAGGTTCATGCATGGTATGGCAAGCTAGTAACATGGAGTTAGTACTCTCTGTAGTGACATTAGCTCTCTGGTTCCCTTGATCATCTATCTTCTTCCTGCAATCACGGGCATAGTGACCAAATTTATTGAAATAATAACATCTCACCTTTGAGTTGTCAACCCTTTGATTATTGTTGAAGCTTATGTAGTTGCTTCCACTTTCATGTTCATGATCTTCTTGGCCATCTCTCTGACCAACATATCTTCCACTTCATCCTCTACCTATTGATACACTTCTGCCTTGACCTTTGTCTCTTGAAATAGAAACTTGACTTTTGAAAGCAGTTTCTAAAGTGGAACCCTTATTTCTGTCTACCCTTGCCTCACGTGATAGAAGTGATACCATCAACTCATCAGCTTCCAATGATGCCAAATCCTTGGCTTATTCTATGGTTGCTACCACAACATCAAATTTGGTAGACAAAGATCTGAGGACCTTCTCAACCACTGTTTGATATTTAATTTCTTCACCATAAATATTTAACTAATTTACGATAGTTATGACCTGATTCATGAAAGAATCAATGTCCTCTGTCTCCTTCATCTGCAGACTTTCAAAATCTCTCCTCATATTCTGTAACTTAACAATATTGACTTTGCCCATACCTTTATAGTTTGTCGCCAAAGTATCCCATGCTTCCTTTGTTGAAGACATGATCATAATCTTCTGGAACACTGCTCATTCCACTCCCTATTGGATAAGCTACAATGCTTGTTCATTCTTCTTTTTTTCCTTCTTCCATTGCTCCCTCTCTGCATTAGTGAGAGTTTGTTCTTCTGCTTAATTCTTAAGTTCCGAAAATTGAAACTGGACATAATACAAAACATCATGAGCCTACAACATGGTCGCCATCTTAATGGCCCACACATCATAATCCTTCCCTGTAAATGGTGGGAACTGGGGCTGGAAATTTGAGAAATCCATCTTTCTTCAAAACTTCTCTTCAAAAAACCCTAAAATTTCTCCTTTAAAAAAAATCCTCTTCTACTTAAAAAGTTTACAAATCCCTTTTCAATAAAACCCTTATCTATATATATATATATATATATATATATATAGATAAACAAAAAACTTTGAGTACACTTTTTATAAAACTTCAATTAAAAATCTCTCACTCACACTTTTCTAAAATCTCACATAAAAACCTTCACATTACTCTTTTTGAAAAACTTAACAACCTCATGTGAGTCAACTATCACCAGGTGAATTTTCTTAAACTTTAAAGTACTCCTTTGAAATCTTATGGGACTCCTTTGAAACTTCAACGATGTTCATGCTAACCCGTTGTTTGGATTAAAATGTATGCGTGCTAACGCCCCTCATGAAAGTGAAGTCCCACTTTAGTCTAGTAACGCTACAAATCTACTTTTGACCCACGTGTGCATGAAAAATTATAAGTCTGTAACTGTTAACGCATTTTTTTTCTTAGCCCTTATGCGTTATAATGCCCTGTATATCATAGTAAGGTGTGTTATAGCTCAAACAAGAGAAAAAATTTCTCTCGTCTCTCTGACGAACCGTTGCCAATTTATTCTCCCTTACTTTGTGTGACCTCACTCTGATACCAATATGTTGTAAAGGAAGATGAGACAAAACACAAATTCACATAGAAAACACACGAGCTACGACTCTTTTATTGATCACACAAAATTTGATGATTACAATGAACCCGGTGAAGGGTATTTAACCTTTTCCAACTAGCGACTTGCCTAAAATATCTTGACATGCAACCACACACTAAAATTTGTCTATCACTTAACTCAACTTGACTCAACACTCCAACACTCAACCCTCAACAATTAGTAATTGACTCTCTAGTTTTAGCCAACTCCTCCTACGAGAGTAATTAGCTTATCTTAACAAACATCCCATATGAACAAATTATTCTTACATCTCATATGAACAAATCATTCTTACATCTAGCAAATTGTTCTTACACTCATCTCATCCAAATAAATATAATTAAACATAAAATAATGTTAAAGATAAAAGAATCAATCGATGCGGCGTATAATCCTCTCACATACATCAGTGTTGTGATTTACTCCACATAAAAAATGAAAGTGATAAATGAACTACGGTCTAAGCTTTCATCAAAACATCTTAGATTAAAATTTAAAAAGAAAAAGGCTGACAATTTTTTTAAATAAAAGACCTTAAACTTTCAACTGCAGTGCTTACTGATGGAGCATTGGAAGCCTTGACAACTTTGATCATATCCACCAAGCTGGCATTCTCTTTGCCATACACATTTTTGTCTTGAATGCTTCCTCCAAAACAGACTGGGTAGTTGACCTACTAAAGAGTACTTTCTCAGACTCATCAGATTGAAGGTTCTGAGATCTCACTCCCATTAATTATCACTGATATTTTCGTAGGTCGTAGAATATTTCAATTAATCCAATGATGGTCGACTTTCCTAATTCGCTTTATCCTACGAGAGCCATACTTTTTCCTGCTTTTATCCTCAACTAGAAATTCTTCAAGATAATAACATCTGGATGAGTTGCTTAAGAAAAGTATACCTTTCTCACCTCCATGTTTCCTTTTATCTTATCCATTTTCTCTCTCATTTCATCATTTGGGCTTATGCAGTTTTCTCTATATAGGATGCCAAATACAACTTTAACAACATCAGATCCTTTAGCAATGCCACTCCTCATACTTCCTGTGTTTGCTATCACTTTTCCAGTGCTCATCAGAATGAAGAAAACTTGGAAAAGAGCTTTGGAAGTGATTTTTCCTTTGAAAAAAAGAGACCCTATATACGAAAGTCTAGAGCCATGTTGCTTAAAGTAATAAATTGTGATGCTCGTAGAGAAAATTCTGCAAATAAATATTGTTTAATATTGTCTCAATCACTTTCCCATCCTGAATCACAACAAAAAAATCTACATTCTAAATGGTAGTCGGTCGATCAACTATCACAATGCTTGTTCTTCCCACCATTATTATGTCTAGTGCCTCTTGATCGATCTTCTCCAACTAGATGTTCAATGCACTTGTTGCCTCATCTAGCAATAATATGTTTGGTTTCTTTATTATTTCCCTAGCTATCGCAATGCGTTGCTTTTGCCCTTTGACTATTCGAACTCCTTTGTCTTCGCAGTTTGTCTTGTACCTACCCTCCAAAGTGCTTAAAAAATCCAAGTTAATTTTAGTTACCTGACTTGATTCAGTGTGTATAATTTCTATTGAATAAATAGTTTGTTTCAATTTTAATTGATTGAATATATCTTAGTTTATTTATAAACAATTTGTTTCAAGTTTGAGGCTCAAATGCTAGAAATGAAAGTTTCTTACCTTTTCTTGATAATCGACCTCAAATGGTAGGAGAATTGAGTTGATAGACCTTTCCCCTAGCTGCGAAACCAATATTGTAGGTCCATGAAATAATCCCTTCCATAAGAACAGTTAGTACCACCAATTAACAAACTGTTGAAGAAGTTCACTTGCCTAATTCTATCTCCAAAGACTCTGCCACCAACAAAAACACATATAAAAAACACATATCCATCTGTGTTGTATTTATTTTTTAATTTTTGGTAACGTTGTGTGAGATGACAAAATTTTTTGTCAATGGTTCTCTTCATCACATGTTACGTGTGAAACTGTATTTTCAATTTGTATTGTGTACTTTTATTTAAATTTAATTCATGGACACACTCTTTTTGTGAAATGACAAACCTCTCTTCCATGAATGATTCTCCTGGACACTCATTCCTTTTGGGGTTCTATTTTTGACCGCCAAGAAATATCTTCTTGTTCCCTCACCATAATGATTCCTTGTGGGGTTCTATTTTTGACCACCATGACATCTCTGCCTGTTCCCTCACCATATTTATGTGAAAAGGTGTTTTCACTGTGGGGTTGGGGTCGGAAAACATTGTTGACCCCAACCAATTAGCAACTCGTATTTTTGTCATCCTCACTCCAATCGATTTACGACAGGTGGAACAATTCTTAGAGCTACATGAGATCTCTTGGAAAAAAAGCTTTGATCCCTTCACATTTTTTTAGTTGAGATGAGAGATTCAATTCATTAGCACAGCATGCTCAGGACAAAGGCATCCATGACGACACCTAGCCAAAGTTGCAGGAAAGAATCTAACTTGCAATCTCAACAGAGTAGATATGTCGACAACTTCTATGCATCATCAGATGTTTGATCTTGATTCAAATCCCTAATCGACTACAAGCTAGAACTGTGGCATTTGGTGAGAAGCCCCCAATACCTGAGATCACTTCTCTCAGTGGCCATTCATATGGAAAAAGTTTTCTACTTGAAGCTCTAATAGTCTTTAGATTCAATGTTATAGAAGTTGAATGGGAATGCAAAGGTCATTGATGTTGCAAATGGTGCACAACCACCCTTTTATTGTAGAACCTTGCTACCAGTTTCAGGATGTGGATTTTGATGCCTATGAAGCTCCAATTGCATTGTCTTCTTCTTTTGCTGATTCCATCATAAGAATAACAGAGGACCATTTGAAGAAAATCCATAGAAACATGAGTTGCAGTCTCTGTGAAGCGTATTGTGATGCGGGTAGAGTATGCCTACTACCCAAATTTGACAATCATTGATACCCCTAGATTCATTCTCAAGGCAAAGAAGCGTGAACCAGAAAATACACTGGATGATATTTTAGCTATGGCAAAGGCATTGGCAGCACCCACCCATTGTTTTCTTCTATTCCTTCGATAGAGTAGTGTGGAGTGGTGCTCTTCACTTTGGTTGGACACAATTTGTGCAGTTGATCCTACTTTGAGGCATAAAATTGTTGTTGTTTTTTTTTTAATTTGAACTTGCAATTGAACACACAAGAATTAAAGACTCTTCTGATTATGAGAGAATCACCATTGCTGGGGTTAGAGGCTATATTTCTTTTCATGTTTCTTTGAGGTAGTCCTATGACCATTTCATCCAAAATTTGAGAAAGAAATGCAAGGAGCTTATGAGGCATCATTTGGAATCTGTCACAAGTCCTAATTCTCAGGTTTATAGGCCAAAATACAACATGGGAAATGGATTTTTTAGCTTTGGAGCATCAACAATAGGATACAGTTTCAATCATATGCTCCAATGTTTATGGACCTTTCTAAAGATCTAAGATGTCCCCAAGAAGAGGGATTGGATGAGAGACATGATAATGTTTCTTCATTGGGGCACTTGTAAGCAATACCAAATAGAGGGTCTGATTCAAGAGATCCACTTAGAGAAATTCAAATGACTATCCCTGAGACAACTTCATTGGATCAACCAAGAAGTGAGATCGGTGCATCCAAGAAAATGGAATATGGAATTGCCAGTGGGCATATTGGAGCTGAATTGGGAGGGTGGAGGAGGAAAATGCCATTGGTATCTAATTATCGTGTAGGTCAAAACAAGGAGCCTAAACATTCTGACTCGAATGTGCTATTTGGGCACAACAAATCTTCATTAGCATACACTGAAGTATATTCTTTAGCTGCCCAACATTTTTGGAGTATCCATGAAGCCCTCATAGAACATGTGTGCCATTTTCTCTGAACGCTAGCTTCCTAACTCCTTGTCGAGAAAAAAAACTAGCGGCACTGGGAGTGGAGCTATTTGCTATGACTGATGAAATGTTTAAGGATATGTTTGTTGCACCTGGTGCTATGGAACTTCTTAGGAATGAACACCAAGTCATACAAAAGCGTCTGAAGACTTTGCAATCTTGTTTGAATGAATTTTGGAATCTTACTCATTCACTTTGAGTTGGAAGGTTGTTGGAACTTAGGGTTGAGAAAGAGAAGACGCACTGTTCGAATAAACAGTGGGTGGAATTTTCCCAGAGTCATTGGCACTAGTGTTTTGTAATGATCTTAACATTTGGAATGTTGATTCAAATTATATACAGGTTATAAAAGTCGTGTAAGTATCTAGAGTGTTTCAGACCCAACATAGACATGTAGTTACATTTCATAAGTTCTAGACGCTGAAGTGAAACAACCTTTCTTCAAGGTAATGCATGTTCTATGTAGTTTTGACTTCAATGGTTGGATCAATGTAGTCCAGAATCTCTCATGCTTCTTTCCATGGACTTGATATCTTCTTTTACGTAATTTATAATGTGTTATTTTTCCTACCAAGCTATCAGTGTGTTGTATGTTCATGTGGTCTTAGTATATTATCGAAATTATAATCTCTCAGATACATGTATCATGTATGCTTTGTCATGAAACATATTTTATATAATTTAAATATAGTCAATATCATCTTTGCAACAATGCTTTCTAATCTGCGAGAGGAAGCAAAGACTAGATTAATATTCCTCTTCCACCAGTGAAGTCAAATCTGTTACAAGCAGCCTTGTATCTGTAAGAGGAAAACTCTAGAGATCTCACATGAGTTTGATAGATTTTACCTTACCTATCAATGTTAAATTATGTTGATATTTAATAGAAATGAAATTTGTAATCATTCTTCTTTCATTTGTCTACAAGTATCGTAATCCTATGAGACTTGAGTAGGAGATCATGAGCTAAAATTTGATCTTCTAAAACTTGATTTTCTCTAGTCCTAATATTTTATCTTACCATAATAGTTGCGACTAGAGCTTGTATCTATATTTCTATGAAAGAGCATGTTAGTAGTGATGTTCCTGCTTTTATGGTGACTTTATACCATCTCATACATAATTTATGATGTAGATTCATCAAGGTTTTGATTCAAGATCAAGAAGCCTTTAACAAAATCCATGTGGAGATGATGTTGTGCATGGCATTCATGTGAAGACACATTAATAGGTTGCAGTCTATTTGAATGAATACCTATTGTGTTACCTTGCTTAAGGTTAGTTAACCTATAGAATAAACCTTTCTAGAGAAGATTAATCACCATGGTGGGATTTCAACCATATTATATAGAATAAATTAAGCATCTCACATGTTCACAATAGGTCAGCACAAAGGTCTTAGTATGAGACAAACATCTTATTATGAGACAAAGCAAGAGTTCATCACAAACATCTTAGTATGAAACATACATCTTATTATGAGACTTTTCTATTTCTAAACCATATCATTTGTTATGTTCAAGTTTTAGAGCAAAGTATGAAAGTTATCATGAGATCTTTGTATTGTCCTTATTAGACTTTGGAGTGTAGTTGATATGTTCTACACATTTACAATTCTCTTGTTTATGTGCTTGTGTTAAAGCATATGCTTTCTTGGCTCATTAAGAAATATTTTTATGAGTCTTAGAGACAATGTTGCTTTAGAGGGTACCTTAAGGCGTAGATTGGTCAACCTTGAAGCTTAAAAAACATTTTATCTCTTTACTTGTTTCTTCAATCTTGTTTTGTTCATATTATATTATGTATTTCAATTTGTCTTTATTTGTTTGAGTTTATTCCAAGTATCAAAAAAGTTTCTCTCAACACAAACATATATGCATGTTGCTTGTTATATATTTCCCATGCTTCAATGAGCATTCAACTTGTGTTGTTTGCATTGGGAAACTCACAGCATAAATCCTCTCTAGTATTTACTGGGAATTTCTTAATGCACATATATTCTATGTGAATGCAGTTCTGCTTGTTGAGAAGTTGTGTCGAACTTCCCATAAGGTGATAAGTATAACCTAAACATGGAGAACAATTAATTAGTTGGACTAAAACTTAAAATACGTAAACAACTTCCCACCTCATTGTCAGAGATAAGATATCCATGCACAGAATGACCTTAGTATTCTAGTTCAATCTATGAAGATCATATTTATCCATTTTCATATAAACTTTCCATTTAAAGAATTTCATCATTTTTGTACAACACAAGATGAATTTCAACGTTTTTGCACATCACAAGATGTTGGTGCTTGTTCTTATATATCTTTATGAGCATAGTTAAACTGTTACAATATAATTTTTTATCTTACCCCTAGTCCCCACACACACATACTCACTTGATATTTATTTGTTGTATAATGTGTTTATTCAATCTCTCTTTCACTAGTTCCCAACTTCCCAACACTTCTGAACATGAACACTTCCGTAGGGTGGCCCTCAATTGTAACCAACAAAATTTAATACACTAAAAATCACAAACAATAATTGACTAATAGATTTATTTTTTAATGTTTATCTTTTTTGTACATGTCCATGGTAAATCTTCCATTTATTTTATTTCCACTTAGTTAATCCTATTCATTTAATCGCATTTCCAAAACTAGTCCCCACTTCTTAAATAACATATTGCAACTAAGAAAAGGGTGCAAAATTAAAAGTAGACTAAAGAAGCTGATAAATAAAACCTCTATTTTGAAGACAAATTTACTAGGATAATGCAACGAAGCTTCGTTTCAAAATTAATTTATGCTTAATCCTTGTTGGAGATTATTTAGCCTCTTGGCAGAATGGCCCTCCAAAATAGTGGAAGACGACATTGACTACCTTCTAAATTTCTATGTAGTATCTATATCTATATAGATCAATAGAAAATATTAAGAAGAAATCACAGGGACTCATGTTTTTGACAACCGAGATTGGTTGTGTAGATTATTGCATTAAATGTTTTTAGAAGCTGCACTGTAACATGGCTCATGAGAATCTGTTAAATCTGCCTCTTCTAAGAGCTTAGATTTGCAGGAATTTCTTGAAGGTAAAGAAGTTTCAATTAGAGATAAGTCTTCTAATTCCTTCGTGTCATTTTCCAAATGAATACCCAAGATGGAAAAAAGGTTTCTTCGGTACAAACAATGGCATGTCTCCACTAAAATTTGAGTTTGCTTGATCTAGATTGATTTGGTTTTCATTTATAGTATAACTTTTTAGGACTGCAAATGCTCTGTGGAGATGGTTTTGTTTGTAATAAAAAATTGCATCTAGTGTTTGTCAACTTTTGTATATTTTGTTTAGTTTTGCAATTGTGGATATGCTCCTGAGTAGATACAACACCAACACTAACTACTTCTCTACCACTGCAATGCTATACATCATCAAAAGTTCCTAGGCTAACAAGATTTTTGCACAACCGTAGAATATGGTTGTAATCAGTTCTAATATCCATTAGCAGTGAAGATTAATCATTAGGGTAGTTGATAAAGAAATTGGAAAAGACATGATATCTAATGGCAATGAGGATCACGAGTAAAATTAATAAAGAAATGGGAAAGACCTGATATCCAATGGCAGTGAGAATCGGGGTTGATTTTATAAATATATGAGCAAGACCAAACAAGGGATCACAGTGAGAGAATAGAAATATCGTGTTGTCCTCCTCACAGTTTCAATTTATTTAATGCATCACATGGGAGACAAGCCATCATTGTTGTTATTTGATAGTGGTGAGTTTGGTGGGAACGAGCCAATTATTATAGTTGTTGTGATGGAGCTTGTTCAGTAAATTGTCCTACTGGCGAAAAAGGGTTGCGGTATACATTACAGATTCTACAAGAGAGAGAGAATCTAATATTTGGTCGTCAACTCTCCACCACATGGGATACTTTACAAAACATGATAAACTCATCAACAAAGTCATATATTTCCAGCTATATATGAAATTAAGCAAAAATAGTAGGACCATCTCATGATGCAACGATATATCAAAAATGAAACATGAGGTCTACATATAAACTATGAGAAAAAAAATATATCAGGAAATTATGATCTGTTATAATTTGGAAACCAATGAGAACTTTAATATATACTCCATCCAAGTTTTGTCCAATTTCGCGTTACATATCATATATACCATGCCAAAATAATTTATAGGCCATTCTCACATTTTAATTTTTTCCTCTGCAATTAATCTTACTATTGTCATCTTTTCTATTCCCAGAATGTCAACACCTTCTTTGTGGCTCAGTCAATGTTTTTAGCCAAACAAATTGCTAATATGGAATACTCATGATAGGATGTTCACTAACTCTTGCAAGAGGTTACGTATCATGAAGGGTTCTGAAGAAATTGACCTAGGTATTTGAGAAAATATTTCTTTTGATCAATCTCATCCGTGCAATGAACTTATAGTTATGGATCTAAAATCTTCAAGCTTACTTACTTTAATGACTTGCAGCTCCCAGGGCTGTGGATAAATGTAAAAATAGGAACTAGATGTGGAGCATGACCTGCTCCCAAGTCATTATGGGGGTTGACATAGGTCCAGATGGAGGGACGTGGAGTAGCTAGTGAATGAAATGTTACTTTTTTCGTTCTTAGACTTCCTTATTTATCTTGGGTGTGAAGGGTTGCCCAACCAGTCAGCAACAATGTTGCTCAGCTTTATCATAGATCTTCTTAAGTGGGATTGGAAATTCATTGTTGGTACTAAGTATTTGGTGGACTGAAGGGAGAGGGACTTGGACTTTGTGATATTGGTATGCACAGGTCAAGAAGCAGGTCATATATATCTAGAAGGAAATTAACAGGGAGATATTAAAATTAGAACAATGTCTGTTGTGTTATTTTATTAGGATTTGAAATGCTTGGACCAAAAATAGGCTTATGGTTTGATGAGACATTATATAGATTGAAATCTATCATTGAACATCTCTGGAGCATATAGATCTAGCTATTTCAGCAAGGGAAATGGACTTTTTGAAGGTTAGAATCATCAAAATTCTAGTTGAGCAATTCAGGAGCTATTCACTTTTGAAATCTAGAGGGATTAAGTGTAAAATAATTTTTAGGATTATGAGAGAGACATTTACTCTCGATGTATCTGCATTTCTTATATTGGCTACTTTAGCATTATGGTAATTCCAGTTAAGCAATTCAGGAGCTATTTACTTTTGAAATATGGAAGGATGAAGTGTAAAATATTTTTTAAGATTACGTGAGGGACATTTTATCTCGATGTCTCTACAATGCTTATATTGGCTACTTTGGTATTATGGTTTGGGATGAATCTATTTTCATCTACCAAATGACATTTGTGTTGCTTTGTGGAACTTGTTGCTACATTGTTGTTTAGGCTGGGTGAACTCTAAAGACTTTGGTAGTTTTATTTGACTGAACTGTGAATTTGATAAAACTCAATATGTCAATATGCAGCTTGAAGTGTCGTTTTATATATTATTGTATAGATTTCAATGTTTCTATATAATCAATGCTAGTTTTTCTGAAGAGAGGTGCTTGGATGTTATTTGTGTCTATAATTTCTGTTGCAAACATGTGAATTGTCTTCATTGAAATTGTTTGGTCATATAATGTTTTTTGTGTAGGGATCATGACATGATCACCCTAGGAATCAGAGCAATTAAATCTTTATGGGAAAGATTATTATTGGTCATACATTTGTGTGCTTTGTTAAGTTTTACAACCCACTTACATTGGAATGATTCTATGAAGATTTCTTTAGTTAGATTGCAAAGAGATCATGGGCAAGGGCTTGACAAAGTTCAGTGATAGGATCTTTATTGTAAATACCATACATAATTGGCTATATATTGTGTGCTTTGTTAGATGGAAACCTTGGAGTCCTTCAAACTATGTTGTTCTCTTCTGGACTAATTGAGAATTTTAGTGTGTGCAACAAAATTTTTGAAAAGAAAAGGCTAATCAATGAGATGGATTCGGATTGCAAATTTTAACGTTTTTGCCTTGTACACTTAGTCCAAGTTCACAGTTATATGCTGATGACATTTTTTTTTAATGCATTAGAACTAGGTGAGTTTAATATCTATATTTTTGGAATGGAATGATTAAGGAATGAATTGACTGTTATCACTTGCTATGCTTCTTTTGATTAAAAATAAGGTAGAATTATGTTCTTTTAACTCTACTGCATCCTCTCTCCCCTTTGGTCAGTAAATCCTTTCAAGACTAATGTTGTTTTGATGGTCTTATGTTGTTCTCTAACATTGATTATTGTTTGTTGTAATAGTTGTCTTTGATGGGATGTAGGGGCAAGGAATTAGATGAAGTGGAAAACGAGTAATTAATATGTTGCTTTCCCTTGTTCATTCTTGTCGATGTGGGTTGCATGTATGATTGAATGGGAAGTTGATGAATTAAATGCGATGGAGCCTGTTGTTTTCCTTTGTTCCTTCTTGCTGTTGTGAATTGCATTAATGACAAAATTGGAAATTGTGTAGATGACTAGTTGTTTTCCACGGTTAATGCTATGATTGAATGTAAAGTTGGGGAGTTGTTCATGGAAAAATGTCAAGAAATGAAAGGTAATAATTGTAGCCTTGTTTTTCTTTTTATTTCTCTTCTTCTTTTCAAGTGGAGGTGGCATTGTGTGAGTGGTACCATAGAGTAGAAAAATTACTTGACAAAAAAAAAGGTTAAATTTAAAAATGATTTTATAAACTATGAATGTGATTTGATAATCAACAAAATCTTAACATTTTTTTCCAGACGTTGATTTTACTATCAAGATAAAACCAGTACATGTGCATGGTATCTTCATGTACAGATTGTACCCTTTGACATTATTGAGGGACCCTCTGGTATGTTCAATGACAGGTTGAGACTCAAACTTCAACATTTGTACATAAAGACTTGTCCATTATTGAAAATATTGGTATTAGAGAAACTATCTAATTTAAGGGACATTAAAATATGGGGTGCAATGAGCTAAGGGAGGTGCTTTCCAGTGTTGGAGGGGTTGGAGCTATTGGAGTGTGAGAAGGTACAAAATATAGCGAGACCCCTAGATGTGTGAGATGACAAAATAATGCCTAAATTTGGATTGTTGAGGATAGTACAATGTCCATTTTTTAGGAGATTTACGAGAAGAATGAAAAAAATCTCCAAGTTGTAGAAAAAAAATGAATTGAGAGGTGGCAAAATCTAATTTGGAAAGACGAGAATGTGAAAATTAATCTTTCTCATCTTTTCAACTAGAATAGCACATTATAAATGTTTTTATTATATATCATATAACTTATAATATATTTTTTCCTTTTGGTTGTGTCCTTTTAGTTGTGTAATATTTGAATATTATTTTTATATTATAATATTATTTTTATATTACATAGAAATGTTATATAAATATCATTTATTTATTTTTAAAATAATTTTTTTTGATGCCATTAAAAATATTATAGTTTTAATTAAAATTTAATATTTCATTTTAGAATTTTGGAAGTTTTTATTTTTTATTTGATATTAATAATCATATTTTATTATTTCATATTTACATTAATAAAGATTTCCATATATCAATACATAGTGGTTTTATAATTGGAGATTTAGAATATTAAATTACTTTAGAAAGATGATAATGTAGAGATTAATCTTGTTCATTTTGAATACTAATACATATGTATATTATTTTATTTAATAGATATGATAATATACATGTTATAATCAAAATTCAACATCTAAAGCGTCACTTCCCTAAAAGTCCAAATAACTACTATAATTATGACATTATATTCACCATTTTTTTTACAAAACAAAATCATTTCCACAATAATAATAAAAGTCCATGCTTAACAAAGTGTTTCAAAAAAGATTTGAGAAATATTTGTACATCAAAGAAGTACAAAAAAATGTCTAGTTGCATATAATCATAATTAAAAATGAAACTCCATGATTTTGATCTACTAGCTATCCTAATGCTCATAGAAACCAAAAAGGCTAGGCTATAATTAAGAGTACCATTGAAAACAATAGAAGAAAAATTTAGATTTCCTTAAAAAGGGGGCTAAGATATACATCATTGAATACAACATTTTTGCATCTCTAATCTATCACCAGTTTAGAGTCATCCATGACCTCTAATTTGGATATATTCCACTTGCTTGCAAAAAGTAAGTCTATAAAACTAAAACCTCAATCATTGTGTTTGAGCCTTTGCATGAAAATGTTGAATATGATTTATAAATTGTTATAGATATTTCATTGGAATCATTTGTCAAATTTGAAAAAATCACTTAACTATGCACTGTTCATTTTTGGTATTCTAAATTTTTTTAATTAGTTGATTTTCTACTTAATTAAGAAAAATAAAAAACAAAAAACCGAAAAAAAAAAATACACACATCGTCTACAATACACATGTTTTTAGTTGTGCATATATTTTATTTATATTTCATTGTGGGTATATTTCACTTGTTTATTGCCTTCCAAATTCCAAAATTCCTCATTTGCGCGTTATTTGCCCCCTCTCGATACCATTGCTAGTTTAAGCTTTCTTGACCTTGTGAGTGTTCAAAAGAACTAAACGTGGCCCATTGTCAACGAGCTGTTTCCACGTATGTGTGAGCGGTTTAATTCATTTTCTCGTACAAATACACGTTTGAACAAGAAAGCCTCGGCTGTACAGAAGTCTGCTAGATGCTATCAGCAGGGCGAACAGAACGTTCTCTCCGTCAAAATGTCCACATTCCAACAGTCTCAAACTCTGTTCGGCCTAAAAATAAAATTGAATGGTACTCTTAAGTTTTTTTTGATATTTGATTATA
>APFE030903014.1:0-21793 GCA_000404065.3 Pinus taeda | reverse complement strand
TTGCCCAGTAGTCATAATCCTTCCCATTGAACTGTGGGAATTGAGGGTTAAACAAACCCATGCCAGTGCTTGTGCTAGCCATTCCTTGCATTCTCAGTTATGCTTCTAAATCCTTGACTGTATATTTAAAAACCACTGACTGCTGCAACCAAAAGAACTCTTCCTTCAGCTTCTTTGTCACCTACAAAGAGCCTAAGCCTGCTTCGATACCACTGTTGGGTATTTTTACTTCTGCTTCCTATGTTTGTGATGGGAAAATACCAAAACCATACAATATAAAACACAGAGGCTATGCTCTGTTTCCTTTGCTCCAAGATCTTTTACACAGAGAAGTCTTTTTAAAATTAATTATAGAGGACAGAGTATTTCACCACCATAAAATGATTTCTATTCATAAAACAAAACACTTACATATTCATCCTCTTTCACTCAGAGGGATTCACCAAAACATTTACACAAAACTTACTCTGCCTCCTATGAAATTTTACACCACTGTGTGTAAATATTTCATTTACATTCACTGCAGTGTGAAAACAAAAACTTACGGGAGTTACAGATTTACCTTTTCACCTGTGTGAAACAACTCATGGATTTGGAAACAAAACAACCCACTGGTTTTTCCTGCACTACTGTGCAAACTTTACTTTTTACATTACAAAGACAAAGAAAATCTTTTCACTGCTGCTGCATAAAAATCCCATTTTCATTACAGACCCAAAGAAAACATTTATACGCTTCTGCCCCTGCAATACAAAATTTAAACTCTGTTCTTTTTCATTCGCTGCTGTGAATTCAAGTTTTCTATCTCACTGTGTGAGATTCACAAATTTTCACCCTGCAGGGTCGCGTTGTTTTTCATATACAAAAATTACCTCCAATACAGTCCCCGTGTATTTTCATATATCAAAATGGGTCAACGATTTTAAAACATATATTAAAAAAAAATAATATTAAACTTACGCCCATACTCCTACTTTAACTTTGCCGTAACAAATATTTAAAACCTTACCAAAATAAATGTCAGGTATTTAACATACGGGATGGGCAATACGTATGGACCACACTATATTAATGTTATATCAAGCTCGTATGCACTTTCCTTGATCGGACGACGGAGGGACTCAGCATTAATCCAACGGCGGAGCTTTCACATCGGAAGACTTGTCTGACATAACTTTAAACCATCGTGCAGCTTCCTTAAATCTACGGTGGTAAATACTAGAGGTAAATCGACGGGTGAGAACGATATCGGAAGAGGTGAGATGGGTGAAAGATACCTTCCGATGGATTTTCAGTGCTGATGTCAGGCCAGCATCATGGGTGTCAGGTTGTCAGTATCGGACCAGCATCGTACGGAAACAACCTTGAGCCAAAGGCGGTGCGATATGATACCGGTGGTTTAGATTTGCTTGAGTGGTTTTATGTGTGGTTTTATGTGCCGTTGACTGCTGACCCGTCCGCGCGGTTGGTGAAATTATAATTTTAACAGTGACATCCGTAGGGGGTGTATTAATGGATCTACAGGCGTTGCCGTGTCGGAATATTATATATAGCGAGAATTATAATAATATTACGTAAAGATACGGAGAAGGAAATTTGCAATAACATTAACTATTACGGCTGTCATTGTTTTGGCCGGTATTCACTAAATTTCCATAATAGATAGAGTTGCGAAGGAAAAACCATCGACGGGTATGTAGATAGAAACCAATCGGAAGTGTTTACAAAACATAAGGCTCTGTGTGGACAATATCGTGATTCATGCCTATTGGTGTTTTTCCACGGCCTGTGAAAATAGTATATTCCACCCTTACACGTCAAATAATTCGCTTACAGGCTCTATAGCCAACGCGATCAGAGGAGATGAGATTTGAAAGAGGAGAAGCAACACAAATACAAGGAGGCTTAACAATATCAAAGCTAAAGACGCGATGGCAAGTCCGGATCCACTGTTAACCAACCTGTTCTGCAGCCACCCGAGGAAGTCACGAATATCTGAAGTATACTCAACGGACCACTCCTCCTACAGTTCTGTGGAGGAGCGTATTCTCTTTCATTCATTCTCAGCTCCTCCATTAGTTTTCTTTAACACTATCATCTCTGCCTCCACTATGCCTGGATCACCTGCAAAAGCAGTTCTTTCCAAAAATAACGTCAAAATACAATTTAGAAATGATACCGGCAAGCAGTTTACAGTTAGAGTTAAAGGGTTTACTTTGTTTAGTTTATTTTTTGAGTTGAAATCATAGTAAGTCATATAGTTAATGGTATTTAGTACTCTTTGAGCTTAGATCATAGCTAGCTATATACTTAATACTTAATGGGATTAGTCTATTTCTTGAGCCTAGATTATAGTAGGAGGTCGAGATCCTAGCAGGTTATATACTCAATAAAATTTAATTTATTTTTAAACGGAAATCATAACAGACCATATATTTAACGAAATTTAGTCTAAATCATAAATAGCAATATACTTAATGAGATTTAATCTACTCCTTATTCCAAAATCCAAAAAAACATATACTCAATAAAATTTAGTCTACTAGTTAAACTTAGAGGGTACCAAACCATGAACTACGGTCTCATTGATTTCACCTAACAAAACTTACCTTTTAATAGCAACCCATGAACTACGGTCTCATTGGTTTCACCCAACAAAACTTAGGGCGCAATTGTTATTGTGCAGAGGCGGCTACCTGAATCTGGCAAGAAGACAATACGCCGAGGGCATGGAGTGTACAGAATTGGGGAAGTTGAATTCGGCTTTGGGGCCTCTTAAGCAATAAATGCGGCATCGTAGCTCGGCCGTTTTGTAGAGCGAAAAATGGAGGAGTTGAGGTCAGAAATCGGGATGGCGAAAAGCAGATCGCAGATTATGAGCCGAAAATGGTGGAGTTTGGTGGTCCGAAATCACAACGATCGTAGACATGGCTCGATTTCTACAAAACGGCCCAGATACAATGCCTCAGTTATCGGCTTTAGGGACTCCAACGCCAAATTCAACTTCCCCGATTCTGCACACTCCAGTCCGTCGGCGTTTCCTCTTGCGCTGCCAGATTCAGCTCGCCGTCGCTGGGCGAAATCCCTTGGACTTTGCCCACTCCACACAATAACAATTACGCGGCACGCCCTAGGCGTCCCTCGAAGAGAAAACAGCCTATGAAGTGAATGCGATGAAGGGGAAAATATTTATAAGCGCTAAGCGCTACTTTCCTAAACGATGGGGGTCCACCGGCTTTTGTCGGTTCCCTCTGATTGGCTCTGTTGTCTTTAAAGTGTGACGTTATCTTTGGGTTTGGGGCCGTCCAGTGCAGTGCGTCAGTCGTGACGTTCGATACTATGTTGGATAGTGTGTTGTACATGGTGATAAAAGAATAACCCAGCGTAAAAATTAATGGACGGACTTTATCGGTTCCCTCTTCATTGACTTTTTGTCCTCTTTAAAGTGTGATGTTATCTTTGGGTGTGGGGCCGTGCAGTGCAGTGCGTCAGTCGTGACGTTCGATACTGTGTTGGTACATGAAGGTGACGGGTGATAAAAGAATAACCCACGGTAAAAATTAATGGAATGGAAAGAAGTGCAATTGTATTATGTTATGGATTTAATATTGCAGTAGTCTATAACGCGATTTTTTGAAAGCTTTTCTGGCTGATTTTTCCGGTCAAAATCCGGCAGCAATTCATTGGAATCTCAAGTTTGATAGCTAGTTTCTGCACAATCAATGGCTCCCATGGGTTTTTCAGGGCGCTGAATCCAAATATGTAGTTAAAAAACCATTTTAACTGCTAAAAATCAAGATTTAACCTCATTTCTTCCGCCGGATTCCGTCACCAGAATCTCCAAAAAGTCGCATTATAGACAACTCCTTTAATATTTGATATGTTGAGATATATATATTTTTATTTTAACATGTTTTAAATAGGGTGGTTTTCTGTCTTCTAGTTTAATTATTAATTTTTGAAATATATGAATTAAATATTTTATTTGAACAAGGGTTATTTTGTAGATATTTTTGCCTGGTTTAAGTATTTTTAAATTAGAGTAATAAACAAATAAGACATATATGAATGAATGAATAAAGTGTTTTTTAGTAGCCATAAAATGTATTTGAATATTGAAACCAAAATTCTAGAACCATATTTCCAAACTAAAAAATGTTTCTACCAAAAGTGAAAAAAAATATATTCATATTGAAAGTTGAAACTGAAATTCTAGAACCATATTTCCAAACCAGAAAATATTTCTGCCAAAAATAGTAAAAAAATTATTGTTATCTTGTATTGGAAATCCGCTAACTAAAACTGCTAACATATATATATATATATATATATATATATATATAACCTCTCATCATATTTTATTTTTACATAATATTATATTTGTATAAATACATATGAATATACTCAAGATAAACATCACAAATATATATGAATATATTAAATATGAACAAAAAATATATGTTCTACACAAGTGAAACGAACACTCAAGTAGATATTTTTATCAAACACAATAAACAAACTAATAAATTAAGAAAAGGCACAATTATATTATTAATTTAATTTTAGGTGATATAATTTTTAACGGAGTTATGATATATATATTTTTAATAATGTGTTTTTGAATGCATAATAATTTAAAGATATTTCAATTCGTTTTTATTTCATTTTACCCAAAATTCACTAGTGACAATTTGACCATGACTTACATAACTAGATTCCAATTTATTGTAAAAAATATAAAAAAATTTACATTTGCATTGATTACCTTATGACATTTCAAAATGAATAAAATACTTGTCAAAACTGATATTAGAAATGTCATTTAAACAATATAAAATTATAATTTAACTAACCATTATATCAAAGACTTTGAAAATAAATATGATTAAAATCTTTCTCGGTGAAAAATGGGTATTTCAAAGTGTATTCAAGAACCAATAGATTAAAAGTTATGTAATCTAAGCACTGTAAAATAATAATTTAGCTAACTATTACATTTTTTAATAATTTCTATATTTCTCAAAATGAAATGTATTATTTATTATTTGATAGTTTAATTTTTATATGATGTAACATGTTATTTGATAGTATATGACAATTTTATAATAGTATCATTCTATAAATTGAAATTTAATATAAATTTTAAAATGCAAAACAATTAAATAAAGATTCAAAAATACAAAATAATTAGATACAACAAAAACTAAAAATATAAGACATTTTAAAATTTTGATGAAAAAACAATAATTTCCAATTTAATCATGAATGGTTGATATTTACAATTTTGTATTATTAACCAAAGAAATTTTCAAAGAGAAAAAATAATCAAAACTTATAATTTATAATTCAGAAATACTTATGTGCAATTTGTAAAGTAAAAACTTTACAACACCAAAATAAGAATAGAAATTAAAAATAAAAAATAAAATTAGAAACCCTTTATTTTAATGGTTGAATTGTTGAATTATATATGAAAAATTATTAAATATATACCTTCCATATTTTTTTATATTTAAAAACAAAAATTCTAAATATATATGAAAAATTATTAAATATAATTCAACCATCCAGCATTTGAAGAATCAGAGATGATGGAGGTTACTTCTCCTGGAAACTGTTGAAAAGGGTTTTCTACCGTTTATTCTTTGAGATTTCCAGTTACTAACTACTAAACCAGGATTTGCATCTGATTTTCAAGCAACTTATGAATATGTTTCTCGAATTTCCAGTTACAGCGACTAAACTAGGATTTGCATCTGGATTTCAGGCAACTCATGGATATGTTTCTCGAATTCACGATGACGACAAAGTCTACGCAGCCGCATGATGACGGCTGAACTAATGATGGCACAATAATACTCAACGGATTAACCAATCACATTAAAATAAAATAAAATAAAACCATTAAAAAACATAATTTTATTTCATTTATAAAGTTAACTTTATAATGTCCTATTAGTTTTTTGGTCATTGAGATTTAATGTCTCAATCAAACGCATGTTGTTGTCCATATTATATTGATACTTAATTGATTATTAGTATATTTTTAAGTCCGCAAATGAAAATGCTAACGCAATGAAACGATGATGTACATAATACCATTCTAAATTGGGAAAAATTAAATGTAAAATAAAATACATTAATGGTTTCGAAAATAGGAAAATTATATTTATTATATTATTTTCAAATTTCCTAAAATGTTTGACATATGTATAGGCCATCACTTTTTCTTTTTTATTTTTAAGTTAAAAAAGAAAGACTTTCCCTACGAAAAAATTCTAATTTTAATACTTAATCCACGAGAGTTTAGTATTGTATTTATTTCTGATTGGTTGGTTGAAAGTTGAATCTATAAGATGGAAAGCTGCCTAATATATATACATTAACAATACACATTTTTATTCTTAATTTTCATGGATAAATATTAACTCACTAGGCAGCTTTCCATCTTATAGATTCAACTTTCAATTGAGTAACTAGAAATAAATACTAAACATGTTTTGAACCTGAATTATTTAGTAATTAATATTTTTTTGTTTAACTTAAATATAACTTAATTAAATTAAAAATAATAAAAATAAAATTAATTACAAAAATAAAACAAATAATGAAATATTGTATTGTTGAATGCCATCATGAAAAATTAAGAAATATAATTAACTAATATTATTTATATTAACTTCTCTATATGTAACATCCCTAAAATAACTCATGGTAAAATAAAAAAATTACGAATTAGTTATAAAAACTAATTCTTGATATTCCCGAAATCTAAAGTAGGATGAAATCAAGAAGGGAAGTGTCACGCCCCCAAGCCTACGGTAGTCTTTCAACCGTGCCGGCGAGGTGCGACACCACCCCACTTTTTCTTTTTAGCAATACTTAAGTGTGCGGACTACGCCTAATTCACAACCGATACTCAGCTTGTGTTTCACAACCAAGTAAAACATGCATTGTCCTTTATACTTAATGAAAACCCCTACTTCATTCATTATCCATCGCAATTATTAAAACAGCAAGAACAACAATTGCACAAGTATAAAGGGGAGGGGCAACTCCCCGAAACGTGAGTCTGCCCAACCGTTTATTAAGAATATCAGTTTTTACATACAAGTGTGCCTGGCAGAATCCAAGGCCAACACTTAACCAATTTTACAATCAAGGCATAGAACAACCTTTACCATACATGTGCCAACCTCTTACGGTAGGAGGGTGCTCACCCGAGACACCAAGAACTCCACCGCTAAGTCTTGCACAATTCCACCTCAAAACAACACTCTTTCGGCCTACACTTGACTTCCAGCAAAACTGCGCACTTCGCAAGTGGAGCGCATGAGATATGCGCACTCCACTTTTCTGCGCCTCCTTTACCCCTTGTCCAATGCGTAGAGAGGAAGTGCGAGCTCCTTGAGTTTTTCCAAATGAACGCTTTGAACGTTATGTTTATATGCTCCAAACGATGGTGAGTGTGGGGGCGGTCGCCCCTTGGCTGACCCCGAAAACTCCATGAACGCGCCCCGAAACCTTCTTTACATGGCCGTCAGCTTTGCCATAGGCAAGCCCCTCCTCCATGGCGTATAAGCTTCCTTGAACGCTCCTCACTTCTCCAACGTTCAACCACTTTTCCATAGTATCGTTTGCTGCCTTTGGTTATCGTCGCACGGTCGTTCATGGTTTCGTCGCATTTTCTGCAATGAACCGTCGCACCGCACGCCCGCCCGCACTTCGTGCGCGCCCGCCTGGGCGCCCGTCGCACATTTCCTAGGGCATTACAGGAAGGAATCGGAGAGTTTTTAGTTCATCATCTTATGCATGTCTTCGGGCTGGAGGTTGGCTCTGCGAACTCCTCGCAGGAATTCGTTGTTTCTATGGTTCTAGAACCGTTATTTCCTGTGGCAATTTGCCATTTGGTCCGTTAAATTGATAATCCAACTCTTGCAGAGTTTTTCCTTTATCAATTGTAAGGGTTTAAGACTCTCTCACATTTTTTTACTTCGGTATATTTATAACAGTGATTTCATGCAATAGTTGGGGCTCTACGATGGTATTAGGAGTGGATACCAGGCATGTCCAGAGTTATTCTTGTCTCTGTCACAACTCTTTACTTCCATTTAATTCTTGGTTTACCTGATGGTGTTACCATGAATTTGCCCATCCATTGGCACACTAATATAGTGGTCAAGCAAAGAGAGTACCTTCTAGGGAAATATTATTAGCATTTGGTTTTTTGCCGCACAACCTGAAGTATAAAGGGCGGTGGGCGACAATTATGGCGAGGGTTTTCATAGCCGGCGGAAGCCCCTTCTGCGAAGAGCGCGAAGAGGTCAGGTGAAGGCTAACATTGCCCTACAATTGCCGCAGCTCTTGTGCGCTCCATATCTACTGTGGGTTCAGGCATGACGTATTCTATTAAAAATCCCTCTCACGCAGATCATCTTTTTGATGCTTCACACTCAATTTCCTCCTAAAATGTTTGGAATGCATGATTTGGATTTCTCTCCGGTCTCTCCGCATTTTGGATAGCTTGATGGTGGTACAACTGAAGAGATAAGTATCTATGCCAAATCTTGGAAAATATAGGAGTTTGTGTTAGTATTTGAAATGAATATATGTTTATTTTGGACATAGAAATAACTATTTTGGGTAAGGATAACCCATATTCAAACAATAGTTATTGCATTTGTGGAAAATAGAATGCATATAAAAGAAATAGTAGTTAAGTTGGATTTTATTGAAAAGGGATACATGCTTTATTGCAATGGGATGCTAGCTAATTTCGAAGTTCTTGAGAAATAGTTATGCATTGCATGCATAATAGAAATAGTTAATGATGTCCTTCTAGGCACATAGATAATCATTCTAACTTTCTTGAAGAAAGCGTATGTTGTATATACACATAATTATAGTTTCTTTTTAGAAAAAGTGTGCATACTTCATGCATGAAAATGATGGCTTTTATGAGAGATATCTTGAAAACAAAAATAGAGATTCTTTCCTTAAAAGACACATATGAATAGTGTTCATAAAAGAACAAGAATCCATAAAAAGATTATGTGCATTGAAGTAAAAGTAGTTGTGTTGGGAAAAACACATGTTGCATGCACATAAGGGTAGTTATTG
Organism: Pinus taeda; assembly: GCA_000404065.3. Lineage (NCBI taxonomy): Eukaryota > Viridiplantae > Streptophyta > Pinopsida > Pinales > Pinaceae > Pinus > Pinus taeda. The sequence continues at coordinate 12,673 of APFE030903014.1, read as the reverse complement.
TAACACTGGAAATATGATTTTTGTGTGCACGTAGAGAAGGTATTATGTTGACTTTCTTGAAAATAATAAATCGATGTTAACTTTCTTGAAAATATTAATCTCTTGAAAAGATTGTCTTGCTAGATGAGTTGGGTCGACTTCTTGATTTTGGTGCATAAAAGGTTAGGTTAACCTTGTTATTACTTCTTGATTTTTATGCATAAATATGGGTATCTATAATAATTTCTTGAAAGGGAAAGCATGAGAAACTTACTTATAGGAAGATAGAAATGGGGTTATAATGACTTCCTTTAAGAAAGAAGTATGCAATTGTTTACATGAAATAATGGTAGAATTCTAGAGAAGGGAATATGTGTTGCATACATTAAAGAAGGGCTATTATGATAAACTATTGGATGCACAAAGTATAGTCAATGTGTTATAGAGATATATTCTTTGTATGGATTGAAGAACTATTGAGTCATTTTCTTTAGGAAAATGATATGTGATTAATTTAATGCTAACATAACTATTATCTTAGTTTCTTGTTGAATGAGATGTGTATGCACATGAGATTTGTTTTAGCTTTCATTAGAAAGGATATACATTCGCATGCGGGAAAAGACAACAGGTTGTGTGAGATTTCTTTATATATTTGCATGCATCAAAGTAATAGCTAAAGGACTAAATCCTTTGTTAAAGTTTATGTAAATTTTCATGTAAGAAGATTATAACTGATGTTGTAGTTAGACCTTTCAAAGGAATGCCTTAGTGTTTTGACTTCTAAGAATATGTGCTTATGTGAAGGGAAATGTTAGTTAATATGATTATTTATAAATGTAGTCATGATATCAATGTTGATAACGATAACATGGGCAGGTAAAGTTGGATTACTTGTGCAACGCATAGATTATATTTAACATTGTGGCAGGAAAAGGATTAATGGTCCATGCATTATATTTAACATTGTGGCAGGAAAAGGATTAATGGTCCATGCAGATTAGTACGAGTTGCGAGATCGTACTTTGCTAGAAGAATCATGCCACAAGGATGTTGCATGTGGCAATATGTAGGTAAAGATTTTCATGGAAAATGTATTAGCTTTTAGCTAGTTATGTGACAACTTAATGATAATTCATTGTAATAATTTGATAACAATGGTTAAGGGATGGAATCCCTTATAAGCCATTGAGTGAGGGGTGAAAACCCTCACGAGCATTTAATAATAAGATTAAACGTTTGTTGGTTTTCACCCTACAGGGTTTCCAGGGTATATCGGTGTTCAATGGTGTGATTACCTTTTGTATAAGTTTGATGATGTTGAATCCTTGATGATGATGGTTCTTTATTTGATGGGATAATCATAATGTCCAAGTATGTGATTAATTAATACGGTTAAGTAAATCATGAAATGGTTGCAAGGATTCATGAGACAGTTTATGTTATTACATTACCACATGGGGGTTAATGGTTATGCAACTTATTGTCTTTTATTGCAATTTATTTGATGTACTAATGAACATTATATCTAATGGTTAATGAGGAAATGTGGTGGATAATTACTTGTGGGTAATTTGTATAAAAAAATTCTAACTCCCTGCTTTTACATGTGAGGTTAGGTCTCTCTCTCTCTCTCTCTCTCTCTCTCTCTCTCTCTCTCTCTTATATATAATAATATAATTTTACTATAATTTGTTTTTAATATAATAATAATTATCTTAAATTGAAATATAACGGAAACTAGAATTCATAAAAATGGAAATAATAGAAAAATGAAAAGAAAAAGGAAATAAATCTAAAAAAAAAAAATTAGTAAGTAATATAAATGGAAGTTACTAAAGAGCCCATAATAATACCTCAAACAATCACTTTACAGATAAATAAATTTAAATAATAACAAAAAATAACAAAAAATGAATTCCGTATTAAACTATGGATAAGCAGCAAAAAAAAATTGGTCAAAAACAAACTAATATGCAAGTCAAAGCAAAACTAAATGCTTAATACCATGTTTAATACGGTAATTCTAATTATAAAATATTATATATATTGTTGCACTACACTAATAAAAATGTCACAATAATAAAATGGTCATATGCATAATATTATTTAAAATTAGGAAAAATGAAATGCATAATTAAATATAGTTATATATATTTTTTTTAGAAAGTAAGAAAATTATTTTGTTATATTATTTTTAAATATTATATTTAAAAATAGGTTGGAGCCTCACACAATGGTTTTTTATTTTGATTAGTTAGGTTAAAGAAAAAAACCTTCTCCATAATTTTTTTAACTATAATACTTAATTCACTACTACTATGATTTTAGTATTCATTTGTTTACTACTTAAGTGGTTGAAGGTTGAATCCTTATTAATGGTGTATAGGTGATTCCTATTTCCTCATAATCTTCGTGCTTTTAACATTCTTCATTATAATCTTCGTGCTTTTAACATTCTTCATTATGCCTTGTACTTTCTTTTTTTAGTCTTTTCAAATTAGTTTTAATGGAATTACATTTATTGTTATCCTCTTTGATGGGAAGGTTTAATAGTCTTTTTTAATTTTATACAAAGAAACTTAAAAAGTGATTTTACCACTTTAAGTTTTGGAAATTTTGGATTTGGAAAAGTGAAAAACTAGAAAATGAGATATCCATAAAGTTTTATAAAAGGATTTTATAGAAATTCCTAGATCAACATGAGTTAGGTAGACCAACATGTCCAATAGAAGATGCGACTTTAGATGGAAGTTGTCACATTCCAACTAAAATGTAATTGTACCAGCATGTCCAATAGAAGATGTGATTTTACATTGAAGTTATCACATGCTAACTGAAATGCAATTGTACAATAGTAACATAAGGGAGAAGGGCTTCCACATGCCATCCATGTGTTAATAGTAATGTTGCTAACATGACATAAGTCAATGAAATTTTTGAAGGGGATAATTTTGTGGCCAAATCTCAGGTTTGAATGAAATATATATCCTTAGAAAGCTCTTGACAAGTGGAAGATGATGCTAATCTCAAAAAGAAAAATGAAGATGTTGAATGAGGAAAAATTATGATAGTCATGTCTCCTTACAGTAGACTAAAGGGTTAAGATTAAACTTTCAACCAACTAAGTAATCAGAAATAAATACTAAACATGTTTTAAACATGAGTTATCTAGTAATTAATACATTTTGTTTAACTTAAATAAAACTTAACTAAACTAAAAATAATAAAGATAGAATTAATCACAAAAATAAAACAAATAATGAAATGTTGTATTGTTGAATGCCATCATGAAAAATTAAGAAATATAATTAAATAATATTATTTATATAAACTTCTCTATATATATATTACTATAATTTGTTTTTAATATAATAATAAATTATCATTTATATAATTTACTATAATTTGTTTTTAATATAATAATAAATTATCTTAAATTGAAAATATAATGGAAAAACTAGAATTCATGAAAATGGAAATAATAGAAAAATGAAATAAATCTAAAAACAAAAAAATAGTAAGTAATATTAATGGAAGTTACTAAAGAACCCATAATAAAACCTTAAACAATCACTTTACAAATAAATAAATTTAAATAATAATAATAAAAAAGAATTTCTAACATTAAACTATGAATAAGCAGCAAAAAAATTGGTAAAAACAAACTAATATGCAAATCAAAACAAAACTAAATACTTAATACCATGTTTAATAAGGTAATTTCTAATTATAAAATATTATATATTGTTCTACTACACTAATAAAAATGTCACAATAATAAAATGGTCTGAAATTAGGAAAAATGAAATGCATAATTAAATATAGTTGTATATAATTTTTTTAGAAAATAAGAAAATTATTCCTATTATATTATTTTTAAATATTATATTTAAAAATATGTTGGACCTCAAACAATGGTTTTTTATTTTGATGAGGTAGGTTAAAGAACAAAAAAATTCTCCATCAAAAAACTAACTGTAATACTTAATTCGCTACGGCTGAGATTTTAGTATTTACTACTTAAGTGGTTGAAGGTTGAATCCTTATTAATTGTTTATAAGTGATTTCTACTTCCTCATATTCTTCGTGCTTTTAACATTCTTCATTATGCCATAATCTTCTTGCTTTTAACATTCTTCATTGTGCCTTGTACTTTCTTTTTGTTTAGTCTTTTCAAATTAATTTTAATGGAATTACATTTATAGTTATCCTCTTTGATGGGAAGGTTTAAGATTTTTTTTTAATTTTAAGAGAAGAAACTTAAAAAATGATTGTACCATTTTAGGTTTTGGAAATTTTGGATTTGGAAAAATGGAACACGAGAAAATGAGATATTTATAAGGTTTTATAAAAGGATTATATAGAAATTCCTAGATTAACATGAGTTAGGTAGACCAACATGTCTAATAGAAGATGCAATTTTAGATGGAAGTTGTTACTTGCCAACTAAAATGTAATTGTACCAGCATGTCTAATATAAGATGTGATTTTACATGGAAGTTGTCACATGCTAACTAAAATGTAATTGTACGATAGTGACACAAGGGAGAAGGGTGTCCACATGCTATCCATGTGTTAATGGTAATGTTGCTAACATGACACAAGTCAAGGAAATTTTTGAAGGGGATAACTTTGTGTCTAAAGCTCAGGTTTGAATGAAATATATATCCTTAGAAAGCTCTTGACAAGTAGAAGACGATGCTAATCTCAAAAAGAAAAATGAAGATGTTGAATGAAGAAAAATTATGATAGTCATGTCTCCTTACAGTGGACTAAAGGGTTAGGATTCAACTTTCAACCAACTAAGTAATCAGAAATAAATACTACACATGTTTTAATCATGAGTTATAAGTAATTAATACTTTTTGTTTAACTTAAATATAACTTCATTAAACTAAAAATAATAAAGATAAAATTAATCACAAAAATAAAAACAAATAATGAAATGTTGTATTGTTGAATGCCATCATGAAAAATTAAGAAATATAATTAACTAATATTATTTATATTAACTTCTTTCTCTATATAATTTACTATAATTTGTTTTTAATATAATAATAAATTATCTTAAATTGAAAATATAATGGAAAAACTAGAATTCATCAAAATGGAAATAATAGAAAAATGAAGAAAAAAAAGGAAATAAATCTAAAAACAAAAAATTAGTAAGTAATATATAGGAAGTTAATAAAGAGCCCATAATAAGACCTCAAACAATCACTTTACAAATAAATAAATTTACATAATAATAAAAAAATTAAAAAAAAAATGAATTCCTAATATGAAACTATGGATAAGCAACCAAAAAAATTGGTAAAAAACAAACTAATATGCAAGTCAAAGCAAAACTAAATGCTTCATTGGTAATTTCTAATTATAAAATATTATATATATTGTTGTACTACACTAATAAAAATGTTACAATAATAAAATGGTCATATGCATAATATTATTCGAAATTGGGAAAAACGAAATGGATAATTAAATATAGTTGTATATATTTTTTTAAGAAAGTAAGAATATTATTCTTATTATATTATTTATAAATATTATATTTAAAAATATAAGGGCCTCAAACAATGGTTTTTTATTTTGATTAGGTAGGTTAAAGAACCAAAACCTTCTCCATCAAAAAAAATCTAACTGTAATACTTAATTCACTACTATTGTGATTTTAGTATTCATGTGTTTACTACTTAAGTGGTTGAAGGTTGAATCCTTATTAATTGTTTATAGGTGATTTTTATTTCCTCATTATCTTCGTGCTTTTAAAATTCTTCATTATGCTATAGTATTCTTGCTTTTAACATTCTTCATTATGCCTTGTACCTTTTTTAAGTCTTTTCAAATTAGTTTTAATGGAATTACATTTATTGTTATCCTCTTTGATTGGAAGGTTTAATAATATTTTTTAATTTTATATGAAGAAACATAAAAAGTGATTGTACCACTTTAAGTTTTTAAGTTTTGGAAATTTTGGATATGGAAAAATGAAAAACGAGAAAATGAAATATCCATAAAGTTTTATAAAAGGATTTTATAGAAATTCCTAGATCAACATGAGTTAGGTAGATCAACATGTCCAATAGAAGATGCGATTTTTTAGATGGAAGTTGTTACATGCCAACTAAAAAGTAATTGTACCAGCGTGTCCAATAGAAGATGTGATTTTACATGGAAGTTGTCACATGCTAATTGAAATGTAATTGTACGATAGCGACGCAAGGGAGAAGGGCTTCCACATGCCATCCATGTGTTAATGGTAATGTTGCTAACAGGACATAAGTCAATGAAATTTTTGAAGGGGATAACTTTGTGTCCAAAGCTCAAGTTTGAATGAAATATATATCCTTAGAAATCTCTTGACAAGTAGAAGATGATGCTAATCTCAAAAAGAAAAATGAAGATTTTGAATGAAGAAAAATTATGATAGTCATGTCTCCTTACAATAGACTAAAGGGTTAGGATTTAAACAAAACAGTGAGATCATAACAAAGAAATTATGTATCAAGTTTTATATTTATCACTCTTTATGTTAAATTTGGTTTTATATGTATAGATATATAATTTTTAATAATTAAGGTGTGTTACACATATCCATTTATTTCATTTATGTAGAATGACATGTGGAAGCCCTATGTTTGCATGTCACCATCACATTATGCAATGCTATCTAACATGTTGCTGAAATGTGACAACCTTCCGCTCATGTGTTACCACCTCACTGTGCCATCTCAATAGGATAGGCACATCAACTACCTGTGACATCCAAACTTGGAAAATTATGGAAAATACCATTTTCCAAAACAATACATTTCCAAATGAATGGATTCTAGATTAAATTTTTGTAGGTAAAGATTTTCATGGAAAATGTATTAGCTTTTAGCTAGTTATGTGACAACTTAATGATAATTCATCGTAATAATTCGATAACAATGGTTAAGGGATGGAATCCCTTATAAGCCATTGAGTGAGGGGTGAAAACCCTCACGAGCATTTAATAATAAGATTAAACGTTTGTTGGTTTTCACCCTACGGGGTTTCCAGGGTATATCAGTGTTCAATGGTGTGATTGCCTTTTGTATCAGTTTGATGATGTTGAATCCTTGATGATGATGGTTCTTTATTTGATGGGAAAATCATAATGTACAAGTATGTGATTAATTAATATGGTTAAGTAAATCATGAAATGGATGCAAGGATTCATGAGACAGTTTATGTTATTACACTACCACATGGGGGTTAATGGTTATGCAACTTATTGTCTTTTATTGCAATTTACTTGATGTAATAATGAACATTATATCTAATGGTTAATGAGGAATTGTGGAGTTGTGAATTGGATAATTACTTGTGGGTAATTTGTATAAAAAAATTCAACTCCTGTTTTTACATGTGGTTAGGTCTCTCTTCTCTCTTTCTCTCTCTCTCTCTCTCTCTCTCTCTCTCTTCTCATATATATATATATATATATATATATATATATATTTTTACTATAATTTGTTTTTTTATAATAATAAATATTAAATTTTGAAAAATAAGGGAAAACTAGAGTTCATAAAAATGGAAATAATAGAAAATGAAAAGGAAAAGGAATAAATCTAAACACAAAAATTAGTACGTATATAAATGGAAGTTACTAGAGCCCATAATAATACTTCAAACAATCACTTTACAGATAAATAAATTTAAATAATAATAATAAATAACAAAAAATGAATTCCTAGTATTAAACTATGGATAAGCAACAAAAAATTTTTAGTAAAAACAAACTAATATGCAAGTCAAAGCAAAACTAAATACTTAATACCATGTTTAATAAGGTAATTTCTAATTATAAAATATTATATATATTGTTGCACTACACTAATAAAAATGTCAGAATAATAAAATGGTCATATGCATAATATTATTTGAAATTAGGAAAAATGAAATGCATAATTAAATATAGTTGCATATAATTTTTTTAGAAAGTAAGAAAATTATTGTTGTTATATTATTTTTAAATATTATATTTAAAAATAGGTTGGGGTCTCAAACAATGGTTTTTTATTTTGATTAGTTAGGTTAAAGAAAAAAACCTTCTCCATAAATTTTTTAACTATAATACTTAATTCACTACTATGATTTTAGTATTCATTTGTTTACTACTTAAATGGTTGAAGGTTGAATCCTTGTTAATGGTTTATAGGTGATTCCTATTTCCTCATAATCTTCGTGCTTTTAACATTCTTCTATTATGCCTTGTACTTTCTTTTTTTAGTCTTTTCAAATTAGTTTTAACGGAATTACATTTATTGTTATCCTCTTTGATGGGAAGGTTTAATAGTCTTTTTTATTTTTATACAAAGAAACTTAAAAAGTGATTTTACCACTTTAAGTTTTGGAAATTTTGGATTTGGAAAAATGAAAAACTAGAAAATGAGATATCCATAAAGTTTTATAAAAGGATTTTATAGAAATTCCTAGATCAATATGAGTTAGGTAGACCAACATGTCCAATAGAAGATGTGACTTTAGATGGAAGTTGTCGCATTCCAACTAAAATGTAATTGTACCAGCATGTCCAATAGAAGATGTGATTTTACATTGAAGTTATCACATGCTAACTAAAACGCAATTGTACAATAGTGACACAAGGGAGAAGGGCTTCTACATGCCATCCATGTGTTAATGGTAATGTTGCTAACATGACATAAGTTAATGAAATTTTTGAAGCTCAGGTTTGAATGAAATATATATCCTTAGAAAGCTCTTGACAAGTGGAAGATGATGCTAATCTCAAAAAGAAAAATGAAGATGTTGAATGAGGAAAAATTATGATAGTCATGTCTCCTTACAGTAGACTAGAGGGTTAAGATTCAACTTTCAACCAAGTAATCAGAAATAAATACTAAACATGTTTTAAACCTGAGTTATCTAGTAATTAATACTTTTTGTTTAACTTAAATAAAACTTAACTAAACTAAAAATAATAAAGATAGAATTAATCACAAAAATAAAACAAATAATGAAATGTTGTATTGTTGAATGCCATCATGAAAAATTAAGAAATATAATTAAATAATATTATTTATATAAACTTCTCTATATATATATTACTATAATTTGTTTTTAATATAATAATAAATTATCATATATAATAATTTAACTATACATTTGTTTTTATATATCATAAATTAATCTTAAATTGGAAATATAATGAAACTGAATTCATGAAAATGGGAATAACAACAAAATGAAAAAAAAATCAATCTAAAAAATAATATTAAGTAATATTAATGGAAGTTACTAAAGAGCCCATAATAAAACCTTAAACAATCACTTTACAAATAAATAAATTTAAATAATAATAAAAAATAACAAAAAATGAATTCCTAACAATAAACTATGAATAAGCAGCAAAAAATTGGTAAAAACAAACTCATACGCAAATCAAAACAAAACTAAATGCTTAATACCATATTCAATAAGATAATTTCTAATTATAAAATATTATATATTGTTGTACTACACTAATAAAAATGTCACAATAATAAAATGGTCATATGCATAATATTATTTGAAATTAGGAAAAATGAAATGCATAACTAAATATAGTTGTATATAATTTTTTTAGAAAATAAGAAAATTATTCTTATTTAATTATTTTTAAATATTATATTTCAAAATATGTTGGGCCTCAAACAATGGTTTTTTATTTTGATGAGGTAGGTTAAAGAACAAAAAAACTTCTCCATCAAAAAACTAACTGTAATACTTAATTCGCTACTGCTGAGATTTTAGTATTTACTACTTAAGTGGTTGAAGGTTGAATCCTTATTAATGGTTTATAAGTGATTTCTATTTCTTCATAATCTTCGTGCTTTTAACATTCTTCATTATGCCATAATCTTCTTGCTTTTAACCTTCTTCATTATGCCTTGTACTTTCTTTTGGTTTAGTCTTTTCAAATTAATTTTAATGGAATTACATTTATAGTTATCCTCTTCCATGGGAAGGTTTAATAGTCTTTTTTTAATTTTAAGAGAAGAAACTTAAAAAGTGATTGTACCACTTTAGGTTTTGGAAATTTTGGATTTGGAAAAATGGAAAACTAGAAAATGAGATATCTATAAAGTTTTATAAAAGGATTATATAGAAATTCCTAGATCAACATGAGTTAGGTAGACCAACATGTCTAATAAAAGATGCAATTTTGGATGGAAGTTGTTACATGCCAACTAAAATGTAATTGTACCAGCATGTCTAATAGAAGATGTGATTTTACATGGAAGTTGTCACATGCTAACTAAAATGTAATTGTACGATAGTGACACAAGGGAGAAGGGCGTCCACATGCTATCCATGTGTTAATGGTAATGTTGCTAACATGACACAAGTCAATGAAATCTTTGAAGGGCATAACTTTGTGTCCAAAGCTCGGGTTTGAATGAAATATATATCCTTAGAAAGCTCTTGACAAGTAGAAGACGATGCTAATCTCAAAAAGAAAAATGAAGATGTTGAATGAAGAAAAATTATGATAGTCATGTCTCCTTACAGTGGACTAAAGGGTTAGGATTCAACTTTCAACCAAGTAATTAGAAATAAATACTACACATGTTTTAAACATGAGTTATTAGTAATTAATACTTTTTGTTTAACTTAAATATAACTTCATTAAACTAAAAATAATAAAGATAAAATTAATCACAAAAATAAAAACAAATAATGAAATGTTGTATTGTTGAATGCCATCACGAAAAATTAAGAAATATAATTAACTAATATTATTTATATTAACTTCTCTCTATATATATAATTTACTATAATTTGTTTTTAATATAATAATAAATTATCTTAAATTGAAAATATAATGGAAAAACAGAATTCCATCAAAATGGAAATATAGAAAATGAAGAAAAGGGAAATAAATCTAAAAACAACAAATTAGTAAGTTAATAATAGGAAGTTAATAAAGAAGCCCCCCCATTAATAAGAACTCAAACAATCACTTTACAAATAAATAAATTTACATAATAATAAAAAAATAATAAAAAAAATGAATTCCTAATATTAAACTATGGATAAGCAACAAAAAAATTGGTAAAAAACAAAGTAATATGCAAGTCAAAGCAAAACTAAATGCTTCATACCATATCTAATAAGGTAATTTCTAATTATAAAATATTATATATATTGTTGTACTACACTAATAAAAATCTCACAATAATAAAATGGTCATATGCATAATATTATTTGATATTGGGAAAAATAAAATGGATAATTAAATAGTTTGTATATATTTTTTTATACAGTAAGAATTTTGTATCTTATTATATTAATTTTAAATATTATATTTAAAAATATAGGGGCCTCAAACAATGGTTTTTTATTTTGATTATGTAGGTTAAAGAACCAAAACCTTCTCCATCAAAAAATCTAACTATAATACGTAATTCACTACTACTGTGATTTTAGTATTCATTTGTTTACTACTTAAGTGGTTGAAGGTTGAATCCTTATTAATTGTTTATAGGTGATTTCTATTTCCTCATAATCTTCGTGCTTTTAAAATTCTTCATTATGCCATATTATTCTTGCTTTTAACATTCTTCATTATGCCCTGTACCTTTTTTTTTTAAGTCTTTTCAAATTAGTTTTAATGGAATTACATTTATTGTTATCCTCTTTGATTGGAAGATTTAATAATATTTTTTAATTTTATATGAAGAAACATAAAAAGTGATTGTACCACTTTAAGTTTTGGAAATTTTGGATATGGAAAAATGAAAAACGAGAAAATGAAATATCCATAAAGTTTTATAAAAGGATTTTATAGAAAGTTCTAGATCAACATGAGTTAGGTAGACCAACATGTCCAATAGAAGATGCGATTTTTTTAGATGGAAGTTGTTACATGCCAACTAAAAAGTAATTGTACTAGCGTGTCCAATAGAAGATGTGATTTTACATGGAAGTTGTCACATGCTAACTGAAATGTAATTGTACGATAGTGATGCAAGGGAGAAAGGCTTCCACATGCCATCCATGTGTTAATGGTAATGTTGCTAACATGACATAAGTCAATGAAATTTTTGAAGGGGATAACTTTGTGTCCAAAGCTCAGGTTTGAATGAAATATATATCCTTAGAAATCTCTTGACAAGTAGAAGATGATGCTAATCTCAAAAAGAAAAATGAAGATTTTGAATGAAGAAAAATTATGATAGTCATGTCTCCTTACAATAGACTAAAGGTTTAGGATTTAAACAAAACAATGAGATCATAACAAAGAAATTATGTATCAAGTTTTGTATTTATCACTCTTTATGTTAAATTTAGTTTTATATGTATAGATATATAATTTTTAATAATTGAGGTGTGTTACACATATCCATTTATTTCATTTATGTAGAATGACATGTGGAAGCCCTATGTTTGCATGTCACCATCACATTATGCAATGCTATCTAACATGTTGCTGAAATGTGACAACCTTCTGCTCATGTGTTACCACCTCACTGCGCCATCTCAATAGGATAGGCACATCAACTACCTGTGACATCCAAACTTGGAAAATTATGGAAAATACCATTTTCCAAAACAATACATTTCAAAATGAATGGATTCTAGATTAATTTTTTTTCAAAAAATGGGAACATCCCAAGAGAATGATAACTAGCTGATTCCAATAAGTAGTTGTTAG
>APFE030903010.1:0-11639 GCA_000404065.3 Pinus taeda | reverse complement strand
TTCTCATAGTAAAATTGTTAGATCATATGGTGAATCAATCACTTAAGATAGCATGTACCAATAGAATGTTCTTATCACCGACAAAGGAAATAATTTTTTTTAAAACAATATTCAACACAATATAGGATCACACATAGCTAACACATACCACAGATCAACAGAAGAAGAACACCATGAACTGAACCCCAAAGGCTTTCAATAATGACAAACAATGTTGCCAGCAGAACAACAACTCAATATGAACGTTTAAGAATTACATCATCCAAATACATCAAATAGAAGCTCAATAGTTTTTTATATAGAGAAAACCCCTCCAAGTAGAAAATAACGGCTAGTTGGCTTGATCCTCATCAAAATAATCTCAACTATTGAAAATAACTTGATTATCTTTTAATTTTCACCATCAAATTTTTAATTTTGAGGAAAAGTTCGAATTTTTCTTAAAACCTACTTTTAATTAATCTAGAAATTAATATTTTGGATTAATTTCCTCAAAAATTGACTTTCTTTGACCCATGATTTTTTTATTATTTTCCACTTGGAGAGATTAATTTCTCTATAACTATTTTTTGACCTAAAATTAATTAATTTTCTGGCTTAGGATTTTTTATTTAATTTAGCCAGAAAAACTAATTAATTGACACTAGAGGGGATTAATGATTTTTCCGCCCTTAAATATTTTAGCCATGGTGCTAACTATGAGTAACCATGCACTGAAATATTTTTTACATCAAATTATAACAAAATCAACCGTTGAAAGGGGAAATACACATTCAGACTTATACCCTCGATAATTTACCCAATTCTACGACACAATATGATCTAGTATGAAACTAAGTGTGCTTGTAATAAAAATAATTTAGCCAAATGTGCTAAAATTATTCCTAAACACACTTTTACAAAAGACTCGATATAACACTAAGACTCACCTAAGACCTTGTCAATGAATTCCACCCTAGATTTGGGGTTTAAGCTGGAAGAAAAACTCTGTCGATTATTCGTGTTTACAAACACACATAATTCGGGGAGTTTAAAAAACTTCGTAGGATGAAATCCTTTGCCAAAATCAGAGGCTTACCTAGGTGTTGTTACATAATTAAATGGTCATACTAGCATCATTTACAATAAAACTTGCAGAAATTGGGTTTACAATGATATAATCATGTTGGTTGATGAACTTTGAAAATTTTTCTTCACATCTTTGTATCCTGCTTCCTTGGATTGTTGACAAAGTGTGGTCAATAGGACCAACATGCCCTAGTCGGCTTATCAGTGTACACATAGTTGGGCAGTTGATCTGAGGTCCAAATGAGGTTTGTCTCACCCTTGAGACATGAGAGGGCTAGCACCATTCTCCAAGCCCTCGATGATGGAGCAGATTCAAGCTTTTTTATCACCAGGAGACCCATTTTCTCCCCCAAAGACAAAACTGGGGTCCACTTGATGATTTGCATGGATGTCTAGGGGTCAACCCCTAGTAGATGATTTATGGAGCCCTCTTGACTCAATTTGGCACAAAGAGAGCTCAATGCATGTGTCCAAGAGGCCCACACAGTGATGACATTGACATTTGAGCCCTCTTATGGGTTTATCTTTATGATTTTTCATTGGCTATGTGGTTGGCTTGTAACTACAATTAGTTTTTCCCTCCATTTAATAACTAAGAGGGGCTTCTAGGCTAAACTTAGACTTGTTAGATCATATATAAATAGATGAGAGCTCATTTGGGCTTTTCAACTTCACTCTTGGATTTGATCTGTTGAGAAGAACTCGCACTTGTCTCTTTAGTTATTGGAGAATCTTTTGGATGCATTTTGACATTTGGAGCTAGTTCAATTTTGTCTTTGGAGCTATTTCTTGGATATTGGATGGATATATTGCATGTCATCTTATAGGGGCTTAATGTTAATGAGATTTTTCTCTTGAATTTATTTAATGTATGGAATTTTTGCTTCTAGAATGTGCTAATTGCGCCCTAATTATTGAAAATTAATTTTGGAAGGCTTTCTGGTTGAGCATTGCATATGTTATTCAATGTATGGCATGTAATGAACGTTTCTAGTGGACGAAAATCTTTGAACTCTCCATGAAACTCCATTTTCTCTTGAAGTGGGTAAGTGTTTAAAATTGATACCTAGGGCATCAGTTTTAAGCCTCCTTAGAGACAATTTAGCACATCTTAAGTTTCCTAAGATTCCATATGCGCAAAGGACAAGGACTAATCCAAGTCGTTGGTGGTCAAACTTACTTTTTCCCCATAATTTCCTCTCTAAATTTTGGTCCTCTTAAGGTAGGATGGCTACCTAGGGCATCTACTTGGCTTTCGTTCATAAAATCTCTTGCCCTAGGCATTACCCTTAGAGGGAAATCCTAGCTAGTTTTTCCTCAACTTGGGGAATTCCTTGAGGTTGTATGAGCTTGGTACTTGGTGAAGTATATCATAAGAAGCCCTTTCTTTTCATTGCCTTGACCTTGGAAGTACCTTCATCCACGATAATTCACAAAACTCGAGGTGTTGAGCAATTCCTTACTAGGTCTCTCATATATTGCGAATTGCCTTTAAAGCCTTATATCACAACTTTTGAGCATTCCTTGAGAGGTAATTTATATCACCTTGCACCTAAAACCCTAGAATATCTATTATAGGTGAACATTACCTTACTGGGACTCCTCCCATCGGTGAAAGTTCGTAAAAAGTAGGGGATTGTTAGCACTTAGTCTATCTCTTGTCTTGTAGGGTTTCCCTCTCCCAAGACTGCTAGATTTTGTGGTAACGGGCTTAAGAAGGGCATTCAAGTAAGAACAAGGCTCAATCCAACAAAGACAAGGAATAACATGCACTTCAAGAGGCCTGTCAAGGGCACTTATGACCTAGGGTTTAATGTATAAGCAAGGGTAAAGGCTTACCAAGGTGCATAATACCAAGAAAAGACACGCCAAAGATGGATTTGATTAACAATTGGAGCAACAAGCCTTCAAGAAGTCCTAAGTTGAAGCCTAGGGTGAGGTTAGGTTTTACCCTAGTGAAAAGTTGCCTAGGGCTTGTGTCATCAACCTTAAAAAGGAAAAGTTGATCGTGGAAAAGGATGGATTTTGATGCAATGATATTCAAATCGCGTGTGTAACCTTACCATAGGCCAACACACTCCTAGTTGAATTTGGCTCTATGCCCTAGCCTAACGACTTGCCTTGAAGGGCTAACAATGTAAGAGAAAGAGAAAAATAGGTTTTAAAAAGTTTCTATATGATGTGTAATCACCTATGTGGATGCCAATGCTTGGTCCTTAGGTGATGGAGTCTAAGGGAAACCTGCTAATGGAAATATCAAACCCTAGTATGGAGTAATGGCAAGAAAACCCTAGTTACCACTTTATGATGGGATAAAGTCATAAAGAGAGCTTTCATGAAGATCATTCAAGGGATGTCATACATTCTCTAGTTTAAACATGCAATACTTTTTCAAGATTCCATAGAAAAATATTCAAATTAACAAGAACATAGAAATCCTAGCAACAACCATTCCATGCAATAACCATTTAGAAGATAATTAACAACAAATTACTTGCAAGATATGCATGAAGAAGTCCTTTATTATCCTAAGGTGATGACTCCACAACAAGAGCTAGTCTCTAAAAGCAAATTATGCATAATAGATCACATCTCCACAACAATACAAGTTAGAATATCTAGGTTGAAATCCTCTAGGGAGTCCAAAATACTCCACAAGTGATGATGAGATACAATAGTGAAGTGACTTCTCTCAATGCTCTCAATGCTACATCTAGTTTGCATTTCTAGGTAAAGATTTTCACTTGAAAAATTCTTCATTTCACTGTTGTCCATGTATTAAATTTTTTATGTGCCCAATCTATCATCTATACTATCAAATCTCTAGTTCTATGCTATCAAATTTTGTAGGCTACATGTGCATTTTTTTCCTAAATTTAACTTTGGTTTTCCATATTTCTTAGCTGCAATTTTTTTTTAAATGGCAGATTTCTTTGCAAATTTTAATTATTTCAAGCCAACTTGGCTCCAAAAGCCAAGGACATTGTATGGGCTCATTGTGATTTGATTGATGGAAAAATGATATGCAAATTTTGCCATAAACCTATTGGAGGTGGGGGTATTTTCAGATTGAAACAACACTTGGCTGGGATAAGAGGCCAAGTAAAGCCATGTGAAGCACCAAATGAAATGTTAGGTCCTATTAGGACAGAATACCTTTCCAAGTTTGAAACGTTTGAGGAGAATGAGGCTAGGGAGAAGGCCATCCAAGATGACATTGCAAGGAAGAGGGAATTATTAAAAGCCATGAAAGAGAGTGGGTATGATGATTATGAGATTCAAGGGTCTTCTTCTATTCCTTCCACCAATGATCCCTTTCACTATGTTCCTCCTTTCGGCCATCAATTAAAAGGAACAAAAAGAACAAACATCCAGAGTTATCTCTCATCCTCCACCAACATTGCCTCTTCTAATCCCACTTCCTCCCAGCCAAGTCGTCAACCCACTTTGGATCAACATTGGAAAAAACAATGCAAAGAAACTTCTTATCAATACATTGCTAGATGGCGGTATGTGAAAATATCCCGTTTAATGCTGCTCGCTCACCTTATTACCAAGCTATGTTGGACTTTGTTATAGCTACAGGAAAGGGCTTCAAAAGCCTTAGTATGCATGATTTGAGGGGAGCTCTTTTGCAAAAAGAGATTTCTTGCATTGATGAGTATTTGGCTGAGTATAGAGATTCATGGCTCAAAATAGGTTGTTCCATCATGTCAGATGGATGGACCGATGGAAAGAACTGCACTATCATTAATTTCCTTATTTCTTGCCCTCAAGGAACCATGTTTTTGAGATCAGTTGATGCGTCCGATAAGGTGAAGGATGCAACCCTTCTATTTGAGCTTTTGGATGACATTCTTTAGGAAGTGGGGGAGCAAGATGTTGTGCAGGTCATCATCGATAATGCCTCAAACTATGTTCTTGCTGGAAAGATGCTCGAGTCCAAATATAGGACCATATTTTTGGACTCCATGTGCTGCACATTACATAGACCTCATGCTTGAGGACATAGGCAAAGCGAAGTGGGTATAGAACATTGTAGAGCATGCCAAGTGCATTACAAAATACATTTACAACCACTCATGGGTATTGAGCCTAATGAGGAAAAACATTGGGGGCAAAGAGCTTGTTAGGCCTGCAATTACGAGATTTGTAACTCACTTCCTCACGTTGCAATGTCTCATTGCTCAATAGAAAAACTTGCAGAAAATGTTTTCTTCTGATGATTGGACTGAATCTTGGTGGGCTTGTAGACAAGATGGCAAATACACCAAAAAGAAAGTGTTTGACAATTATTTTTGGGAAAGGTTTGCAAAGCTTGTGAAAATTACTGAGTCCCTTGTTAAGGTGCTAAGGATGGTGGATGGGTAAAAGTTGGCCATGGGCTACATTTATGAGGCTATGGATTAGGCAAAGGAGCAGATACAAGCATCTTACAAGGACAAGTTAGCTAAATATGGCCGTATATGGGAGATCATTGATAATAGATGGAATAATCAACTCCATCGTCCTATACATGCAACTGGGTATTTTTTTAACCCAAAGTATCATAATAAATCTCGGTTAGGAGATCTACAGGACGGGGAGGTCAGAGTTGAATTGATTGATTGCTTGGAGTGCATGGCCCCTATCCATGCAGACCAGTTGGAAATACATAGACAACTTACTCTTTTCAGTATAGTAGCTATACCTTTGGCAAAAACTTGGCAAAGATGGCGAGAGATGTGGATCAACTAGGGAAGCATTTCCAATTTCCAATTTGTTTTTCTTTTCAAGTTAAATTGTTTACAAATTTACAATTCAAATTATCTATAAATACTTGTAATTGTAAATAAGTAATGAAATGAACTAAGTTACTAATTAATGTCTCTTTCTTTGCAACACATTGGTGGGAATCATTTGGTGGCTAATGTCCTCAATTGCAAAAGTTTGCAATTTGAGTCCTCAGCCAAACTTGCAGTGCTTCAGGTTGTGAGCGCAATTGGTCAGTTTTTGAGCGCATACACATGAAGAAGAGAAACCGTTTGGAACAAAAATGGCTAAATGATCTAGTCTTCGTGCAATACAACCTTTGACTAAGGCGGAATTAAATGATGAACAAAACACCTGATCTAGATCCCATTGTGTTGGACGATATTGATCCAACATCAGAATGGGTGGAGGAGACTGAAGATCTTGTGTTTGATGCTGATTTTGATATTGACATGGCATTAACGGGGGATGAAGCAGATTTGGTGGCGCCATTAGAACCAGGATCGGTAGCCGCATCAAGGAAAGACAAACAACCAATGGAAGGCACTAGTTGTGCATCTTGACCAACTCGTGCTTCCATTAGGTCCACTTCTATTGTTATTGGTGGAAGTAGTGTGGAAAAAGTCTGCAAAAAATCGAGATTAAATCCTAAAATTGCGATTTTTTCAACAAAACGATTGAATCCTCCGATTTTTTGTAGACTTTTTCAGAAATGAAAACAACGCAATTTATTTGTTATATGCCTAGTTTCATCCCGAGTCGACCGAAAAAGTCGGCCATCTCTGCTGAATGTGGGATATGACGTGGTGTTTAAGGGCTATCATATAGTGATTTGATAAACAAAATTACTATGAGTTGCCACTACTGTTAGAGCTGTTATATAATGAATTTGACGAGGCAAATTTGCTGTGAGGAGGCTAAACAATAAGGGTTTCGAACAACTAGTATTCAGTTTCTTGGAAGGGCCAAACCATTGTGAGTTAATGATATACTTTGATGTTGATTGTATAGTGATTTGGTGATCAAATCCACTTGAGAAGTAGATCTGGTTAGGGCTGAGTATATTGTGTATTTTGGAGCAGCAAATACTTAGTGAGCAATTGATCGCAAATGAGGCAAAGGACCTGCCAGATGTCAAGGACAAACAATGCAGAAAGGGTTGATCTAGATGGGCTACTTCAACAAGTAAGCTATATGTTTGTTCTTGTCTATTTCTCATTGGTTAGATTGTAGATCTGATGTTGCAGATTACAAGCCCTAATGGATTGTGGATACTCTAGATGTTAAAAAAAATAAAATTAAATGAATATTTTTGTGTTTTTTAATTTTGCCGACTTTTTCAAAAAACTCCAGACTTTAATGAGTTTTTCAACTTTTGGACCCTTGCTGATTTAATCCTGACTTCGAATTTTTCCACATTGGGTGGAAGTGCTACTGAGGTTGCAGATGAGGCTGAGGCATCCTCAGACTCTGAACCATATGATGTCTATGTAGTTGATGATGATGATCATGTGTCTAGTAGTGGTGATGAATTTGATGATTGATCATGTGTAGACTCTAGATTCTAGACTTGTACTATTGTAGTAGGCCAATGGCCTCATAGCTTGTACCGTTGTTTTTGGACTTTATAGGCCATTTAGAGCCTCATTGCTTATGTATTTTGTCAATGATATGTATTGCACTCGGTGCCATTTTGATATATTCACCTTTACCTGGTATATAAATGAGCAAACTTTGCATATTTTGTCTCTATTGGCTTGGAATCATGGTTTTAAATCTTAAAATTAGTTTTTTTTTCATTAAAAATGAATTATTTAATGTATTTTTTTAAAAACCAGTTCATTTAGACCTGATCAGTCCCAGTTTGACCGGTTCCGAGTTGAAACCTGATTAATTAGGTGGACTGGTCCAGTCACTGGTTTTGGTTTTTAAAACTATGGGTAAGGGGGACTAGCTAATGGGGAGTCCGCATCTTGAGTGTATAGATGTAAAGGAAGGAGCTATCATGGAAGCATCAACTACCTTGCTTGACTTGCTTTTTCCAGCCCTCTAGTAGCCCTTTTACTTCTTCTTGATAATGCTTTGTATTATGGTGCATAGCTCAAGGGTTAGAGCCCAATCTTTATGATGTAGCGTTTAATATTACCCCATAAGATGAAACAGTTCATCTCTCATCAGGGTTGGGACATGCAAGGGCTCCTTTTGATGTAATGTAGCATCATGTGTTGAGGAACCAGGTGGTGCCCAAATGAGGAGGGTAGAGCTCATGCTAGGCTTTTTCCCACGTGTTATCTTATGCCTTGACCATCTTTTGCATTTTAATTTTCTTCTTTTCTTTTATTGTGGCCAAATTATGCTTTTTTATTCTTTTAGTTGCATCAATCTCTAGGGCAATGTTTTTGGCCCTACTCAAGGAGTGTGGGCATGAGACAGTTAGACCTGAAGAATGGAGGTGATATAAAGGGCTTGTAGTGTGGCATGGAAAGTGTCAAGTATGGTGTAAGTGAAAATGAATAAATTATCTCAACTCGGGTTTTCCAAGTAGTGCCCCTCATATAGCCCTAAGGTTTCAAGGGAGGTCCCAATAGGCTAGGGCTAAAGATTAACCCCTCGTTGGTAAGGCGAGAGAACATATTTACTGTCAATATCGGTCAATCTTCCATATCACCCCTTTATTCATACTAAATGCCCAAAACAAACTAGTATACGCACCTGATTGCAAAATAATAAAAGTACCTTTTGAATAGTATTCCACCTTCATCCAAGTGGAAGTGTTAGATGGTGAGAGATGTTAGTTTTTGTAGCATTGGATGTGTTATAGCCTTGAAATTTTGTGGAGAGGCTAGAATACATGAAATCTCAAAAACCCAGAAATCGTTTATGGAAATTCCACCTAGAAATGACTTAATTAGATTATTAACCAATTTTTAAGTATTTCTTAAGTCTAAACTTAGGGAATATGGTCAATTAATCAGAATTAATTAAGTCAAAGCGCGAATCATCTAGAAACTCACACGGATCGATCCAAAGATGATCCCAACCATTGATTAAGTTTTAATCTTGGCCATTGGTGCTCCATCGGAGGATTATAGGAGGTCGATGTGGTAATGGAGAAGACGCTTGAGAGGTTCGATTTCATGAGCATATCGATTTCCAGACTAGCAGCAGCCAGTGGGCGGAGAGAGAGCTAGTGAGATCGAAGAAGTGAGGGGCAAAGACAATGAAGCCAGAGGAAGGTTTCCAGATCCGGTGCGTGCATTTGTAGAGAGGCAAGAGAGCCACAAAGAGGTTGACGCTAGGGTAGCGCAGTAGCCTCTAGAGTAGTGTTACTTGGGAGTGGGAGCGGGATCGGGGAGCGGAAGCGAAAATAGGAGCGGGAGTGACCATTTTCAGAAGCTCCCGGTTTGGGAGCGAAACCGGGAGCGATTTTTTAAAAATATATATATTTTTAAAATTTTTAAATTTTTGATACATATATGTCAACAAAAACATGTGGAATGACGAATTAGATATAAAAAACATAAAAAAACATAAAAAAAACATAGATTGATCATTGATCATTGAACCATATCACATCAATCATCTAGATTCTAGATTCTAGAAATTATAATCTTCATCAACTATGTCCACAAGTTAGTAAAATACATATTACAACTGCAACATAATGAGTCTCGTGAATCATGATTCATCAAATTCAATTTTAAAGTTTCAAATTCAAGCTTTTAAAATTGAAAATGCAATATATAACATTTATCATCATTGATCACCAAAGTTGTACTTGTAAGCTAAGTTTAACGGTTAACCATTACAAAAAGTAATATCTTAGATATTTCTAAGTCCTAACTTCTAACTGTTAACATGAAATGAAATGTTATAAAATGAAACATGAATAATAAAATGAAATGAAACAACTTTACTATTTAGTCTTTCACGAAGCATCATATTCATAATTCACAATCATTACCAATGAGTTATAATTGCCAACTTCAAACTTCAAATTTTCATTGTCACAGACTCACAGTCATATATTGTTTACAAAAAATATCATTATGATATGAAAGAGTCAAGAGTCAAGAGTCAAGGACTCAAAACTCAACAGTTATGAAAACTAATAGAAACTAAAAAAGACAAGTAAACTATAAATCTACATGTGGCCCTTGCCACGAGAGTCTCCAGGAGTATAAGCAGGTCGTGGTGGTCTTCTAGGAGTCTCCCGCACAGACCGACGACCAAAACTAGAACCTCCACGTGAGGGTGTAGATGGAGGTGGTGACAGCAAAGGAACAAGACTCGGACCTCGAGCAATGCTACTGGATGGTGGAGGTGGAGGTGGCATGGCTGCGGCAGCTGCAGCTGCTTCATCTTCATCCCTTATAAGTTCCTCTTCCAGTTCTTCAAGATGCACTATACCATCCCCCAAATTGTCATCCTCTGGGTGATTGTCCCAAATTTTATATGTGGGATCCTCATAAGCCCGGTCACAGTAATGACTCAACAACCTCAAGTTGTAGTGCACAAACCAAGCTGTCTGCTCGGTTTTCATTGAGTCTGTTTCTTTTCACATTGTGTATGAAGCTGTAGGTGCTCCAACACCTCTATGCAGAGGAAGTATTCACAACCTGTGATAGAACTTTTTTTTGCCAATTTTGGCAAAAGTCCATGGCTGCCATATGTTTCCCACCATGTGAGAGCATCAAATCTGTCTCTGTCTTCCATTGCAGGGAAGGTACCAAACAAACCAGTGCCACCGAAGTATTTGCCTATTTCAAAGCGCACAACTGCATATTCCTCCCTGTCAGGTATCAACTTTTCCAATGCTTGCAAATATCCAATAGTTACCTCTGCATCTAAATGGGGTTTGGTCCTAATCCCACCCCCTGGTGCAGGTTGGCCCAACCAAGATGTAGAGTAGTATTTTGGCATAACGATATACGCCAAGCAATGTAGTGGAAGATTAAGTTTATTCCACCGTACACACACAAAACCGTGAATCATTTTGTACAAGTCGGGATCTTTGTTATGAACAATATCTTTTATTTGCTCCAACATGGTATCCATCTGCTCATACACCTCGCCAATCACTGGTTTGTCTGTATCTGCAAACCGAATCATGTGATAAATGGGTTTGGTGAAATCCAACTCTTGCCTCACACTTGTCCAAAACTGACCATCAAGAGCGGCCTCCTCCACCAGTTCAAAACCTTGCCTGTCAGCTGCATTTGTAGCCCTTTCCTTTAATACCTGCCAATTTGGACTTGATACCATGCTAGCTAATGACTCTCTTACCTTCAAAAGGCGCCTGAAGGTGAGGTAATAGCTGCCAAATCTAGTCCTCGCAATCTTCAACAACTCCAATCTTGAGTGACTGCGGAAAAGGCCATGTGTATTGCTATGATTTGTAATAAATTTTATCATTTGTTTGCCTTTCTTGTACAAATCACCAATCCATTGGTATTGTGCATTTTTGTTCTTGACAACATCATGCATCAGAAGGTTGAATGTGTGAACCAAACATCCAGACCAAAATATGTTGGGGTATTTATCTTCAATAATTGCTCCCGTTGCCCTACAATTAGGAGCATTATCAGTGATGACTTGGATGACATTGTATGGCCCAATACAGTCAATTGTTTCAAGTAATCTTCTGTAATGTTGATGCCGGTCCTGAACTTGTCTGAGTAATCATGTGCAGTTAGAAAGATGGCACCACTAACAGACATAGCAAGAACACTTATCAATGACTTGCCTTTTACATTTGTCCATCCATTAGATACAATGGACACCCCATGGTCAGTCCAAGAACTTGTCATTCTATTCAA